>JASDQU010264514.1:0-13663 GCA_032191745.1 Picea mariana
TGTGTTGATGATATGTTGTAGATGTATGTTAAGTTCCATATGCAGGAGATAGATAGGTTTTCCTATCTGAGATTTCTTTGATTCTAGGTTTGGGTTCTTTGAGGCTTCATGCAAAAGGTTGCATGACAGAATACTATGGGTTCTGAAAGCCAGTGCAAGGAGTGCACTTCTGAATTTTGCGGAATTTCAAACAAAGACCTATCAGGAGGGCACACTAGCTGAAATCATTGAATCAAGGAGGAAGCCTCAGGGTTGTTGAACATCGTGAAGGAAGAACTATGTAGATGAGAGCACAGAGAGGAGGAGCAGAATTGCTGAGAATTTTATAAAGGCTCTACGAGGAGAGCATTGAGAAAATGCACAGGATGCATTGAGCAGTGCATAGAGTGCACTTCTGAATTTTGCGGAATTTGGACAGAGTTGTGCCAAGAGGGCGCACCAGAGGAAGTATTAGACCCAGGGATGAAGCCTCAAGGTTGTTGAACACCTTGGAGGTAAGACTATGCAGAGGAAGGCACAGAGAAATAGAATCACTGAAGGTTATGTGGAAGCTTTGCCAGGAGGGTATTGAGCAAGTGAATAGAGTACACAGAAGGACTCTTTTCAAGTTCTGTTGGGAAGAGAAGTTTCAAGGAGAGACACTCACAGAGTTACTGAATACTTTGTTAAGATCAGCAAGGAGGGCTTGAGCAGAAGGTCATCAGGAGGACACCAGATTTCCCTTTGAGGACATAGAAGAGTGAGTCCCCTAGAGGCTTGGGTAAATAAAGCTCAGGATGGATAGCACAGTTGTGTGCAGGGACCCTGCAAGGAGTGCAGAGGTCATGAAACCTTTTGAGGTTTCAGAGTGAACAAAGCTCAGGATGGATAGCATCCATAGAACACAAAAAATATCCAAAGGAATTGAGCTCACAGAGGAAGCAAAGGTCGAGGCCTTTGAAACTTTGAAAATCTTCCAAGGGAAAGGAAGAAGGCCATGCTCAAGGTAGAGCACAGTTGTTGTTAGATCAGCTGGAGAGATGAGATCTGGACCGTCGAATTTTATGTTCAAACAACAAGAAGAGAAAAAGATCTGGGCTGTCAGATGTAGTGCAAAGGACCGATAGCCGTCGGATCCAGAGGAAGGTGCACGGAGTTTAACCTCTAGGAGGTCACGTAGAAGAAGAGTTGAAACGGACGATGGAGATGCTTTGTGGAGAAGTGCTAAAAATCCCATGGACCATCGGATCTCACAGATCTGTGAGAAGGATAAGGCTAAGTGTCTTTTGGCATTTTGGCATTTCAGCATTTCGGGGTTCGACATTTCAAAAATCTCGATGACAAGGAGCTGGGGCACTTTGCATTGAAAACCCCGAAGTCACAAAATGTGACGTGTCCTTGGAGAAAGGTTGTGGTCATGGAGGAAGCAACCATTTTGTCCTTTCAGTATTTTGAGGTCTGAGAGATCGAAGGACCAAAAACCATATGTAGCCGGAATTGCGGGATCGTGAATTCCGATATCCTGAAAAGTGGACCATGGTCACTGGTAGATTTCAGCATTTCGGGAATTCAGGGATTCAAACACCAGGGATTGGAAAGACAGAGAACAGGGGGAACACTTGCATCATGGTTTCCTGAATCATGAAAGCTAGTAGTGCTTTTTCGTGGACCGTCTTTTCAGCATTTTGGTATTTCAAGACCCGGGTGTTTGAGAGGCCAAGAGTCGGGAGACGTGGAGTCCCAACTCACAAAATCATGAATCCCCGAAAACATTAGGAGGAAATAGCATGAGCCAGATCCGTTGAGCCCGTTTCGGCATTTCATCATTTCGAGGTTCGGGAAGTAGAGGAGGCAGTAACTTTGGAATCGAGAGTTTCGAACTCCCAGTTCATGAAGTCCCAAAAAGATCTGAGCCCATTTCGGCATTGAGCCATTTCAGGAATTTGGAGAATGGAGTGACCAAAGGTTTGGGCTGCTGCGTTTCAAACTCCCCATTACTGAAATCCCAATACAGCCACAACGTCGTGGTCATGTGGAGGCGAAGCTCACGCCTAGTGCTTGTTCGCATAGGTGGGGTTTCAGAAGGACTTGTGGATCGGATTTGTGGGGTTCTAATGAGGGCCCTAAAGAAATATTTGGGTTATGCGAATTCAAAGAAGAACAATCCTTTTGTGGATCTCGGCCCGAGGGTCGGAGGTCTGCGTCAATTTCCATCAAACCGGGAATCATAGAAGAAATAACCATTGGAGTTGCATGCTCCCCTGAGGAAATCACATCTTACAAAGATCTCTTTCAGGAATACCAGGATATTTTTTCCTGGTTATATATGGAAATTCCTGGCCTCAATCCTTTTATAGTCAAACATTGCATCAACACATGGCCAGATATCGCCCCAGTTCATCAAAAGGAACACCCCCTTCACCCATCCAAAGTGGTGGATATCAAAGCCAAATTGACAAGTTACACATTGTTGGGTTCATTTACCCCATTGTGTATACCTCATGGGTTTCCAACCCCATCCCCATTAACAAAAAATAGGGCATTATTCATGTTTTCACTGACTTTCACGATCTCAACCATGCTTGTCCCAAGGAAAAATTTCCAACCCCTTTCATCAACCAAATTATTGATGATTATGTCGGCCATGAGGCTTTATCCTTCATGGATGTGTTCTCCAGCTATAATCAAATCCAAATCCATCCAATAGATCAATATAAAACCACTTTTACTACCCCGTGGGGTACTTTTGCTTATCGTGTCATGCCTTTTGGACTCAAGAATGCATGTGCTATGTTTCAAAGGGCCATGAATTATGTTTTCCATGATATTTCTCATGTCATCCTCTCTTATTTGGACAACCTCACTACTCGATCCAAGAAACGAAATCATCATTTAGACAACTTACACATCATTTTTCAACGATGTTGCTAGTACAATATCTGCTTGAACCGCCTCAAGGGTGTAATTTGCATCATCATCTGCTGCCTTCTTAGGTTCATAGTCTCCCAACATGGCATCATGGTGGACCCCCTCAAGGTCAAAGATATCACAGAAATTCCACCACCTAGGAATTTACACCAACTGCAGAGCCTACAAGGCAAAGCTAACTTTTTATGTCGCTTTTTCCCATATTACGCCACTCATGTGCATTGTTTCCTTCACTTTCTACATCATGATATCCCATTTCAATGGGATGAACATGCTCAAACTGCTTTTAATTATTTGAAGGAGGCCCTATCAAATTCCCCTTTGATTAATCCTCTAGACTATGATTGTGATTACATCCTCTACTTGCCATCCTTAGTCGTCTCAATAGCAAGAGTCCTAATCTAACTAGGGCATGATGGGTGAGAACATGTCATTTACTACATCAGTAAAAATCTTTCAGGACCACCCCTGAAATACAATCATGATGAGAAACTCACCCTCGCAGTTGTCCTCGTGGTCCAAAAATTGTGACACTATATTCTCCTTTGAACTACCAAAGTCATAGAAGATTCCAACCCTATACAATACTTTCTTAGTCAAAGGAAAATTAATGGAAAATTTTCCCGGTGGATCATCATCCTTCAAGAATATGACTTAGAGTTCTCAAATCCTAAAAGCAAGAAAAAACACATCCTTGCTGAACTCATTACGGTTCTTCCCTCATTGGATAAATCTTCACCAGTCAACACAAATTTTCCCGACAAACACCTCTTCTTCATCCCCTCTGATGACCCCTCATATGGTGACCTTCTCGTCTGCCTTCAGACACAGAATTTTGTGTCTCATATCTCTCGAGATGATCATTGGCACATTCTCCATCAGGTCCCTCAATACCTCCTCATTAGTGGCATCTTGTACAAGAGAGGGTTTGAAACCATTATTGGTCGATGTTTGACCATCGATGAAGCTGACAGAGTCTTGAATGATTTCCATAGTGGTGCTTGCAGTGGCCACCTCTCAGGTATGTCCACCACCCAAAAAATTATTCAAGAAAGGTACTTTTGTCCCACTGTGTTTCATTACTGCATCCATGTTGTCAAGCGATGCGACAAATTCCAAATTTATGAAAACAAAGCATGAGCGCCACCCACTCTTCTATATCTAGTCATCACCATCGGCCCCTTCTGCAAACGGAGCATAGACTTCATGACTTTCCATCCTCCATCTAGTAATGGACACAAGTACATTGTCTTGGCAGTGGATTACTTTACCAAATGGTCCAAAGCCATGCCCACTTTCAAAAATATCACTGACACGACAACACGTTTCTTCTTCAACCATGTCATTACCCGATTCGGAGTTCCACTACAGTTAGTATCCAATCATGGTAAGCACTTTGAGAATGAAATATTCACAGAACTGTCCTAAAACTTAGGCTTCTCCCATGATTTTTCCTCCCTGTTGGTCCTTGACCAAGTTTTGAGGATCCTTGGTCATTTTTGACCTATTTTAGGACTTCAACAAGCTGTCGAAGGTAGAGCGCAAGTCAAAGTGGGGATTGCAGGATCTCGACCCCTTTTTAGGGCTTTGTGGGTTTTGGGCTTATGTAACAGGTATGGGGATGTCAGCCCATGAGTTTACCCATGTTTAGGCCCATTTTGTAATGTATAAATAGATGTCTAGGCAATGTAAGAGGAGGACTATATAGACATCTGTGTGATGATGTGCTAAGTGCAAGTGATAGTGTACATGCTTTGTGCATACTGTGTGAAGCTTGCAACTATAAGAGATTGTGTAAAGGTTTTGTATTGTAACCTAGCTCGGGGAAGGAGGATCAGGCTAAGTGCACACAGATCTCATGTCCTATGTGGAGTAGGATCTTATGGCTTTGTGCATGTAGACGATTGAATGAAGATAATAAAGAGAAGAAGATTTGGTGGATGTATCCCCAAGCTGGGGGTGAACCACATATATCCTGTGTTGTGGTTTCTTTGTGCATTGTGAATGTCTTATTGTTTATATGATTACTTCTTAGTGTAACGATGTATGCTTAAATGAATATGATAGCTTAGTGACTAATGATGGGAATAAGATGCTAGATCTGATCTATGTTGATATGCTTAGTGCTTGAATATATTAGATCTGGATAAATACTGTGTTGCTCTGTAATTAGGGTTTTTTCTGCGAAGTAAGTACAATAGAGATAATAATGAAGGATAATTCCTATGTGATTTTTTAGAGTATTGTAATCACATATATGTGTCTTAGTTAAGGTTGTAGACACTGAAGTCCTACAACCACCCCTGCCTCTACCTCGGGTGAGACTTCATTGGCTTTGCACGTGTTTTCGAAAGGGATGGTAGTTAGGGTTTTGTTGGTGTGTTGTTGAAGCATTGAACCTTGGTTCTGCCCCTGTGCCAACAAATGGCCCTTGACCAAGTTTTGAGGATCCTTGTTTAGGTTTAACCTATTTTAGCACTTCGATAGGCTGTTGAAGGTAGAGTGCAAGTCAAAGAGGAGATCATGGGATCTCGGACCCTTTTTAGGGCTTTGTGGGTTTTGGGCTTATGTAACGGGTATGAGGATGTCGGCCCATGGTTTTAGCCATGTTTAGGACCATTTTGTAATGTATAAATAGATTTCTAGGCGATGTAAGAGGAGGATGATATAGACATCTGTGTGATGATGTGATAAGTGCAAGTGATAGTGTACATGCTTTGTGCATACTGTGTGAAGCTTGCAAGGCTAAGTGCAAGTGAATGTAAGAGATTGTGTAAAGGTCTTGTGATGTAACCTAGCTCAGGGAAGGAGGATCTAGCTGAGTGCGCATAGATCTCTTGTCCTATGAAGAGTAGGATCTTGTGGCTCTGTGCATGTAGACAATTGACTAAAGATAATAAAGAGAAGAAGAGTTGGTGGACGTAGCTCCAAGCTGGGGGTGAACCATGTATATCATGTGTTGTGGTTTATTTGTGCATTGTAAATGTTTTATTGTTTATATGATTACTACTTAGTGTAATGATGTATGCTTAGATGAATATGATAGATTACTGCCTAATGATGTGAATAAGATGCTATATATGATCTATGTTGATATGCTTAGTTCTTGAATATATTAGATCTTGATAAATATTGTGTTTCTCTGTAATTAGGGCTTTGTCTGTGAAGTAAGTACAGGCTAGATACTAATGAAGGATAATTGCTAAGTGCTTTTCTAGAGTATTGTAATCACAGATCTGTGTCCTAGCTAAGGTTGTAGACACTAGTGTACTGCAACCACCCCTGCCTCTACCTCGGGCAAGACTTCATCTTCTTCACAGGTGTTGTCGAAAGGGCCGGTAGTTAGGGTTTTGTTGGTGCATTGTTGAAGCATTGAAACTTGGGTCTCCCCCTGTGCCAACACTCCCCATAATACCCTCAGTCCAACGGACAGGTCGAGGTTGTCAACAAAGTCCTCAAAACCATGCTACAACATATCGTCAACCAACATAAGACCAACTGGCATCATATGTTGTTTTCAGCATTATGGGCTTATGGCATGAAAATCAAAACTACCACGTGTTTTACACCGTTCCAACTCATTCATGGGATCGAATCCACCCTCCCTATCGAGTGAAAAAATACCATGTTATGCACTTACATCAAGATATTACCTGACACTGCTCTAATGAAGCAACACTTGTTGACCTTAGATTCGTTGGATGAAGATCATCGATCTTCATTACAAAATAATGAGGCGGCTAAAAAAATGTCCAAAGCCACCTTTGACCACCATGTCAACCTTCATTCATTCAATGAAGGAGATCTCGTCCTAGCCTATGATATCGCCCATGATACTCTCGGCCATGGGAAATTTGAATCATTATGGCATGGACCCTACATGTTTCAGCACTTCCTCACTAAAGGCACATACATCTTGGCTTTTCTAGAAGGATATGATCTCAAATAACCCGTCAACGGGTTGTACTTAAAGATGTTCTATGCCTGAGCGTAGCCATTTATACCTTAGGATTTTTATTTTTACACATTTGAAGAGTTTTTAGTCTTCCTTTTTTCACCACCACTCCTCATGTTTGATCTACCATCTATGTTATTGATAGATGCATCCTCCATTGGCCTACCACATCAGTTACGCTGACGGTGCTAACCGTTGGACACAGAATATCGCTTCGGCTGCTTGTGCCCTCTATACCCCTTCACATGACCTACTCCACTCCAGTGGCATATGTTTGGGCTCAGCCACCAACAACCAAGAAAAATATGTCATTGTCATTGGTCTCCTCGTCGAGGCTAGTCACCGCCACAGTCATCACCTTAGCGTTTTATTAGATTCCCAGCTTGTCGTCCTGCAGCTCAAAAATCTATATCATATATGCGACCCTTGCCTCTTTCGCAAATACCTACAAGTTAGACTCTTATMTTGTTTGYGCTTGACCAAGTTTTGGAGAAMCTTGGTCATGTTTGACCAATTTTGRGACTTYGACAAGCTGGTCAAAGGMGAAGTGTAAGGMAAAGTGGAGATCACGGGATCTCACCCCCTTTTTAGGGATTTTTGGGTTTAGGTTTTATGTAATGGGTATAGGATGTCGACCCATGGGTTTACCCATGCTTAAGCCCCTTTTGTAAAGTATAAATAGAAAGCTAGGCAATGTAAGTAAGAGAGGAAAGAGAGGCATATGGGTGTAATGAGGCTAATATGCTAAGTCAGTTGTAAGCTAAGTGTTGATTTGTGCTAAGTGAAAATAGTTGTGCATGTTGTGGTGAGAACTTGCAGAGCTAAGTGCAAGTGACTACAAGAAGGCTCTATACTTGAACCTAGCTCAGGGAAGGAGGATCTGGTGAGGTCTGTGTAGATCTCTTGTCCTATGTGGAGTAGGTTTTGTGGCTCTGTGCATGTAAGAAGATTGTACAAAGACCATAAAGAATAAAAAGAGTTGGTGGACGTAGCCCCATACAGGGGTGAACCATGTATATCCTATGTTGTGGTTTCTTTATGCATTATGGTTGTTATATTGTTGATGTGATTTATTCTTAGTGTAGTAATATATGTTAGATGCATATGATATAGTAGATTAGTGCTTAGAGATGTGAATGAATGCTAGATATGATCTGTTTTAATATGTTAATTGCTTGGATGTGTTTGATCTATTGAATACTATGTTGTTCTTTAATTAGGGTTTCGACCTGCGATGTGAATAAGGGTTAAATATTAATGAATGTTAACTTCTAAGTGCTATGTTAAGTACTGTGATCGAAGATCTGTGTCCAAGCTAGGTTGTAGACACTTGAGTCATGCAACCACCCCTGCCTCTACCTCGGGTGAGACTTCATCTTCTTCACAGGTGTTGTCGAAAGGGCCAGTAGTTAGGGTTTTGTTGGTGCGTTGTTGAAGCATTGAACCCTGGGTCTACCTCTATGCCAACAAATGGTTCTATTGTTGGGACCTAAAACTGTGATTGCTGGGAACTGAAGAAAAGAGAAAGATCTATGCATAGATCTGTTGCTTTAGTGCACAGTATTCTACTTGACTTGCGAAGATCTGTGGTAAGAAAGGAATCATATCTGAAGAAAAGAGGTAAGATCTTAAATCTTTATGCTCTGAGAAAGTTAAGATAAGTGAAAAATTTTGTTTCGAAGGAATGGATCTAGGAATTCTTGATAGATTTTGTCCTAGTTTGGAAGATAGGGCACAGCTAGAAGAAAGAATATTTGATATGAGTAGATATGATAGAAACAGTGAAATATATGTTATTCCTATGTATAGAGAAAATGTTTGGACTAACAAATGGATGCAGGATCCTAGAAAGAATTTTTTGCAGGTTCATTACTGTGATCCTAGTGCGTAGTACAGAAAAGGTTGGGTATCATTTAAAAGAAAGAGAGGATTAACTCTTTGTTATAGTTGCAGAAGACTGGGACATCTTGCTAAGGAATGCTCTGGTAGAGGTCCTAGTTGTCTTTGATGTAAATCTATGGAAATGAATTTTTGGATTTCCCTAAAATGATTGATAAAGTTTAAAATATGAATATAAGACAAGAAAACCACGATAAAGGCCAAGAGACTAAGGATATGATAGAACCCCATAAATAATCAAAGATTGTATTATTATAGATGAAAGAAACCCTGAATGATCACAGAGACATCAACTTATCATAAATATTAAAAGAGAAAGAGTGCATAGAAACAAGAATGGGAGACTTCGACATAGACTATGTTCTAGATGAGGAAACACAGGTAAATATTATGACATAAAGAACTTGGGAAATTTTAGGAAGGCATGCTATGGTTCCTTCATTGGGAGGAATAGGACTATTTAAAGGAAAAATGATAACCCTATGTGGAAGACTTACCCAGATACCTATGAGTGCTCATGGAACTTCGACAGAGGAAGAATTTGAGGTTGCTAAGTTTGATGAGAACAACGCCCCATTTTCTATTTTTCTAGGAAAAACCTGGATTGAGAAAGATCAGATACGAAAGAAACAAGAAGAGGAATATATAGAACAGAAAAATAAAGAACTAGGGGATTTTATGGCTAGGAGAATAGCTCACTTACTGGAAGAACAAGAGGACAAGTCAAAGCTACTAAGGAGCAGAGACTTAGATGTCGAATTTGAAAGAACACAGGAAGACTTGAAACATATGTCCATACAGGAGAGTAGAGCACCTACTCCTGAAAGAGAAGAAGTATTACCCTCTAATCCTATGAAAGACCCTCCACAGTGTGAAGTTACTATGCCAAGAGGAGATAAGAATAAAAATGGAAAGAGGAACCCAGTGACTCAAATAACAGGGAAGAAAGGCAGAAAGCTTAGTAAGAAGAAAGAAAAGTTAGAAAAATTGCAAGAAGTTCTAGAGAGGACTTCACAGAAGGAAGGTTTGCAGAACTGGAACTTTGTTGGAATAGCAGGACAACGTAGATTAGCACTTCTCCATGGAGAAGCAATATGACCATTGGAGGCATCCCGACCATTAGACCGACACTCCATAATGAATAGAAACGCATTTATGACTGGAAATATCGTCATTGGACCATTGGGACCACACCATAACGGATGGAATCACATTAATTGAATCATTTCTTGCCTATTGGAGGAATCCATTACGACGTTGTATATTTATCTTGTTGAACGTTGCACTGAGAACACTTTTGCGAAAAATGATTATTCGATCCCACAGAGAGCTAACTATTACCGCGTTGTTCTTATTGAGACCTTGCCACCTATGCTATTACATTGAATGTTTGTTCACTAACCTGAGATATCTGATCTCGAGTGTGTATGTCGGGTGAGCATAGTGTAGTGGAAAAGTCCATGGAAGAAATTCTCATAGACTTAATGGTTGAGAAGGTCATGTCTGCAAGGGCACAGGCCTCATCAACTAGAGGAGTGAAATTCTCTCCATTGATTGCACGTCGATCTGGACCCTCTAGAGCTGCGATAGAGAAATGGAGTAAGCATCGTGATGACTCAGCGAACATGAAGCTCATCCCATATATATTTCCTGAATATATCTCGCCTCTGGCTGGTGCAGATAGTCGTGACAGTGTCCCGAGGGAATTTGACTACACCTTGATCATTGTGTACCTCTCGAAGGGGATACAAGCAATGGGACCACAGTTAGGATAGATTATGACGTTGAAGATCAGTGACTTCAAATTGGGAGATCGCAAGAACTATGGCATGCTCACCCCACATAAATATTTGACCAAGAAAATGGGGAAGAAGTCAAAGATCATCCCCCAACTGTGGACCATGGACATCCTGAGGTCCACCCTTCTTAATGTAATTAAGATACCCCACTTTGGAAGGAATCAGGAGGTTAACGCATGCGTTAAAATACTATTGTCTTGCTTCCATGGAATTTATTTGTGGTTGGACAAATGCATCACCCTAGACCTAGCATTGATCCATCGGATCACCAGATTGAGCATGCAAGGACTAGACCCATGAGAATTTTATCGAGGGAAGACTGTAGATCACGCCCTAGTGCAGAGAATCAAATATACCTATGGTGATGTGGAGAAATGGAAGCAAGGATACAAGGTATTCTCCATCTAGAATGGCGCAGTGTGCCTAGCCTGCCAGTTGATCGTTGGTAAGCTATTAAGGAAGAACAGACCCATGCAGGTCAAGGGTTCATTGTTGACCTTGTGGGAAAATGCATTGAAGGACTACAGATGAACTAGGTGAGCTACCTCGTCAACCAATTAGAGCAATATTGTCGTGAAGCTCAGGATTAGAGCTACAAGTTCCATTTCATTTGGTTGTTGATCCTCATCACCTTCATTGCTTGGGAGATGTCGAAAGGAGAGACCTTCCCTGAGATCGAACCATATGAACCCCTAGCTGCGAAGTTCACTACGCTCTGGTACTCGAGAGACATGGATAAACAATGGCAGTCAAACACGGTGTTCCACACCTATTACCTATAGTTGAAGAGGGATATTAATTCCTTCCCTTGTATGACGTCGAACACCCTGCATAGGTTCAGGCCCCTTGTGAAGTTCTGCGTAGATAGCCATTTTATTTATATCACTGCACATGGAGACAAACATAAAGAAGATCTCCATTCCTACTATAATCTCACAGAGGAGGACATGGAAGAAATAACTAAGGAATGGCCTACAAAAGTCCTTATACCAGTCTACCAGGAAGAACTGTCTGACCCCGACCTCATCAACAGTCCTGTGGTCATTCATGAAGAGTATGATTCACCCAGCAGTAGTAGAAGGAAGAAGAAGGAAGAGGTACATAAGTTGAATAGCGTATTAGAAGAGTTTGGTTCAGATTCACCTGGAGGGGGAGGAGGTGATGAAGTAGACAAAGAAGAGAATGAAGGGAAAGAAGAAAAACTAGAGAAGGGTGAAGTAACACTGCCTAGGGATCCCATTGATGAGGCTGGGACATCCAAGAAAATAAATGTTTCCCCCATGAAACCTTCATTGCAGAAGAATTCCAAATCTAGTAAGCCCAAACTGCAGACTGCACTCACGGTGGATGACATCGCCCTCATCATCGTCGATGTATCAGATACCTTAGAAGATATTTTACAGTGCAACGAAGCAAAACAAGAGACCATGTATGATCGGATTGAAGAAGAGTTGAAAGGGGTACATCAAGCCCTCTACTCCAGCTATGTAATGTCTACTGTGCCTCCATCATCTGAAGGGATTGAGTTGGGAGATGAGCCTTTCGAACTATGCAGAATAGCCAATGCAACCGAAGCTCTACTTCATCGTGTCCAGAAAGAAAAAGAGCAGACCACATAGGAATTAAAGGAAGAAAAAGAGGAAGCCATAAAGAAACATTGGGTTGCACAACAAGAAAAAGAGTACCTCCAGGTGAATTTCACAAAGGATAGAGTGTAGATCTAGAAGGAGAAAGAACAACTGCTCATGGAGAAGATTGGAGTTAAAGAAGCAGTCACTAGAGCACTTTTCTCTGTGACAGGATTAGAACAAATGGAAGAAGACCCAGTGGAGAGTCAAGTGGGAAAGCTTCTTAAAGACATTCAACAACTCCAACAAAGAGTAGAAAAACTGGAGTTACAAGCAGTGCCAAGCACTCCGCAGGAAGTGCAAGACCAGAGAGAAGAAACTGCCTGAAATGCAGTCCAGAGAATCAAGGCATTAGCCTTAGAATGCAAAAAAACTCAGCAGTCGAAGTGCACAGACTTACAAGCATCTTGCAGAAGACCTTGAACTAAGGACATTGGAGTCACAGCTCTAGGAGGAAAAGCAGCAAGAAGAATCAGTGCAAGCACAGTTAAAGCCATTGTCAGTGGTTGAGAGGATGAAAAGGTCCCAGGAACAATGCATGGTTCAGTAGCAGGTCCATGCCATCCAGAGTAAAGTCATGGAAGTGACTTAGAAGCTCCAGCTAGTGCAGGATGAAGCTTGCACACTTTTTGAGGAGATTGAAGGATGAGGTGCAAAATTGGAACAAGTGGTCACCACAGTAGAACAACACTTAGAAGGACCTATGACCAAGAAATTTATTTAGGAGTTCATCGAGCAGGAGGCTCTAGTGAAGCAACGGGTCAAGGAAGCTTGACCTAAGATAAAGAAATTTGAGGAAGAGTTACCCAAATCAGAGTGACTCGGGATGAGTCACATGTGAGTGTTGGGGGTCTATTGGCCCTTGCCCAAGTTTTGGAGAACCTTGGTCATGTTTGACCAATTTTGGGACTTCAATAGGCTCGTCGAAGGTGAATCAAAGATCACAGGATCTCGCCCCCTTTTTAGGGATTTTTGGGGTTAGGTTTTATGTAACAAGTATGGGATGTTAGACCATGGATTTACCCATGCTTAGGCCCCTTTTGTAAAGTATAAATAGAAAGCTAGGCGATGTAAGTAAGAGAGGAAAGAGAGACATATGGGTGTAATGAGGCTAATGTGTTAAGTCAATTGTAACCTAAGTTTTTATTTGTGCTAAGTGCAAATAGTTGTGCATGATGTGGTGAGAACTTGTAGAGCTAAGTGCAAGTGATTGTAAGAAGGCTCTGTGCTTGAACCTAGCTCGGGGAAGGAAGATCTGGCGAGGTCTGCACAGATCTCCTATCCTATGAGGAGTAGGCTCGGTGGCTCTATGCATGTAAGAATATGGTTCAAAGACCATAAAGAAGAAGAAGAGTTGGTGGGTGTAGCCCCATACTGGGGTGAACCACGTATATCATGTGTTGTGGTTGTTTTGTGCATTATGGTTGTTATATTGTTGATGTGATTTATGCTTAGTGTAGTAATATATGTTAGAT
>JASDQU010264515.1:0-15416 GCA_032191745.1 Picea mariana
TGCAGAGGTACCCCGATAGGAGTGGAGAAGATATCTGATAATTGTTCCATGAACTTATCCACTTGCTTCTGTTGTGTGGAGAGATCGACTGCAGAGGCCTTGGATATGGCTGCAATATTTCTCTTACTCTGAGAGGGAATCACAAAGAATACAAATTTCCCAATCTGAGAGATGAACTTCCTGCATTGCTTGGTAGAGATCAAGGAAATAAGACTAGGAGGGATTGCCTCAGTTATCTTGTACAATTTCCCGTTCAAAGTAATAATAAAAGTACGAGGCCTAAACTCATATACAACATGATGTTTCCATAAATAAGTTTGGCCCAAAATAACATTACAAACTTTGAGAGGAGAAACATCACACAATACCTCATCTTTGAAGGGATTGATGCTGTATGAAAGTCAACTCTATTGGATGATGCAGACATTGCTTCCTTGGTAGAGCCATCCAATGGTGTAGGGTTGCAGGTGTGGAATTTTCGACAGGGCCAACCACTTGATGACTTCTACTGAGATGAGGTTCTTCTGGCTACCACTATCAATGATGAAGTGTAGAAGGGTGCCTTTTACCCACATCTATGAATGGAAAAGGTGCATGACTTCTTCTAGCTCATCTAGTTCACTAGGTTGGCATTTGATGGTAGCAACGATGGCACTGGGTTCTGCATCCATGATCCGTCTTCCCCTTTCTGGTTCTGACTAGGAGTTAGAACCCACATCTGATTAAGAGGATTTCACTTTAGCCACCAACGATTGCTTTGAGCGACAATCAAAAGTGTCATGCCAAGGGATCTTATGGAAGTTGCACCACTTCCAGGTATCCTTCTTTGTCTTTTTGGTGTCCTTATTTGCTTGGGTCTTGGACTGGCTGTCCTGATACTATCCATATTTTCTCTGTCCTTTTTTTTGTAGGTTGGGGCTGCCCTTTCTTGGTTTTTGTTACGAGGGGTTCCCAGGCCCAAATTGTCGTGTCTTTTGTTTGAGCTTCTGCTCAATTTTGGTGGGATATCGAAAGGCCATGCCCAAAGACGACATGTCTAGAAATTCCATTTTGGTCTGGATGTATCTATGTAGAGCAGCATGATACTTGAGCACCAGATGTTGCTCTGAATATTTGATACAAAACTTGGTGTGTAGGGTATGAAAGATATTTGTGAAATCTAGTACTGCTTTGTCTCTTTCTTTCCGTAGTGTGGTCCATTTGGTATACTAGTCATCATAACTTCTCGACAGGGTAGTATTGTTCCTTAATAACATCCCTAAAGGATTACTAGGTGGCTGCAACTATAAATAATGAGGGTTCCTCTGTTTCCTTTTGCTCACAGAATGTTTCCCACCAATATTTGACATGGGGAACGACTTTGAGGAGCGCAAAAGTAATTTTTTCTCTATTTGAAAATGTATGGACAAAAAAATATCTTTCTAGTAGATTCAACCACTTGTCTACAACATTTGTGTCTGTCTAACCTTCAAATATAGGAATATTGAAGTTTATTTGTACGTTGAAGGGGACGACGCCTTCACTCGAGGAAGATGCGTCGCCTGTTGGTATCCATCGAAGGATTTGCACGAAACTATGCATCATTGCGTTCCTATGTTGCATGAGTGCTTCTTCAAGCAACATTTTGAAAGGATGTCTTATCCCATCATCTTTCTTTTCTTCTTCCATGAGAGGTCGTTTGGGCGTGCGAGAGATTTTGTCCTCAAGAGAAACAAGCTCGAGACCCAATTCTTTGTACCTTGACCTCATTAGGGACATGCATTAAGGCGACAAGGAGAAGACCGATTTGATACCACTGATCTGGATTTTATGAGCAAAATGAAATGAATACAAATTATTAAATATGCTTAACACATAATAATAGTGATACAGTAAAACTGGTTTTCTATTTAATAAGGAAGTAAGTTGAAATTGTAAAATGCAGTGGAAAACAAGCTTGTTAGAATGGTGGCGGCTTATCTCTGAGAAGAGATGTGATAGCTGCCCTCATTCACAATAATATGATTACAGTGAGGCTCTGAAGGCATTTTTACAATAAATAGGAATGTCAAAGACCCTATACATCCAAAAACCTAACTCTAGGAGATGAAGTGCCAAAAGTCACGTGGGCCCTGTTTGGGTAAGTTAGTACATCAATTTCCTGTGGTTGTAACATTTGCATACGATCTCCATTTTAGGCGCAACATAGCCCATTGGAAAGGTCTATCTGAGTAATACACATTTTCATGCTCTATATCAAAGTTTTTTATAAGTGTGGTGAGCCCTAAAAACGTTGTTTAGGGCCTCAAAACAACCTCGCAAGTCGGGGACTCGAAAACTAGGAAGAAAACCACCAAAATGAACCAGTTGGAATAGGTGGGACACCACCGAAATCCATCTAGATCAATCCTCCCCCCTTAGGAATCAATTTTATCCATTGCGCTAAGTTCCCCTATCAGATGAATAAATTTTTGCTGAATTTGGCCCCGGGTGAGACACTTGCCTTGGTGCAGGAGCTGGCTTGCTTTGACAACTCGTTACAGTTGGATCCTTTGCTGTCGGGTTCCCTTGATCTATGTGTCCACAATATAATCACTCGATGCATGTTACATGCAGTCAATTTTGATCTGTGTTGGTGTCAACTGCTCTGCTATCTCTAAGGTGTCAAATGATGGTGGGAAATATGGCTGAAGGAGAGCCACGTTGAAGAATGGGTGCAGGCCAAGGAAAGGGGGAATGTTGAGTGAAAAAGCATTGTCAACCACAACCTTGGTGTTGGTGTATGGCCCATATTAGATCGGTTAAAGCTTCCTATGGGTCCATGTAAGGCGTTCTTTCTACAATTTCAACCAAACTTTGTCGCCCACCTGAAACTTTTGTGGCACCCGGTGTTGATCATGGTGCTGCTTGTACTTGGACTTGAAATTTTGTAAAATATCATGAACCTGTTGGTGGATGTGCTGGATCCACTCAAAAGACTGGGTGGCTTTGTAAACTTCTGGTGGAGTAGGGGAAGAGTCGATCGAGGTTGTCATCAAGGATAGTGCAACATCCATGGGGCCCAATGGTTGGAATCCCAACCCCACCTGAAAGGGGTAGTGTCCAGTTGAGCTATGCAGGGATCAGTTGTCACTATGCTAGACATACTGAAGATTATCATCCCATGTGTGGGGGTGCTTGGAATTGTACATGTCCAGGATATGTACAATCATCTGATTGACGAACTCAGTTTGGTCATCTGTCAGGGGGTGGAAGTTAGTGGATTTGGTGAGCTTGGTATCCAATAGTTACCAAAGGATCTACCAGAATGTGCTGAGGAATCGACTATCCCGATCTGAGACAATGGTTTGTGGGATCCGAAATTTTACCCAGACGCATTCAAAGAAGATATTGGAACTGGCCTTTGTGGTGATTTTCTTCTTAGAGGTGGCCATAATCGCCATCTTGGAAAAGTGATCAACAACCACAAAAACACAGTCATTGCCCCTCTTGGTGGATGGGAGACCTAACATGTAGTCCATTGAGATGGATTCCAAAAACTTGTTAGGAGTATAAGGAGGTGTGTACATGCCCTCTTTCTTAGTGGTCGGTTTGGAAATAACATAGATGGTGTAGGGCATGATATACTTTCTGACATCATGTCGAAGTTTCAGCTAGTATAAATGTTTCTACAACATTGCCACTATCTTTTCGATGCCAAAGTTTCCTGCCACCTGACTGTAGTGAGCTTCCCAAATCATCTTCGCACACTCTCTTTATGGAACGCTGAGATGGACCAGATGACACAACAACCCATCCTGAATATGGAAATTAGCTACCACTTGATTTTCTCCCAACATTTGGTAGGTGGTGGAGAAGGTATGTCTCATAGAGGTGGGATCATCTGAAGGTCTCATGGCTGCAAGATTCTAGCATCATGGTGAGTGTCACGACTGGAGGTCGGCTGAGGCAATCAGAAACTTGGTTGGTACTTCCTGTTTTATACTTGATGTTGAGGTGGAACTGCCGTAACTATGTGGACCACTTATGATGGTATTCATTCTACAATTTTCCTTGGGTCTACATGAGATGTAGTGGCTTATGATTAGTGTGGATGATTGTCTCCTTCTCCAAAATGTAATGTCTCCACTGGTGGAAGGCTTGCACACTGGAGTACATTTATTTGTCATAAGTAGGGTGCTTATTGACAACATCTGATAGTTTCTCACTATGATATGCCATGGGGTGGACGTGTTGAGTGAGAATGACGCCCACATCATAGTCTGAAGCATTTGTCTCGATCTCAAAGGGATGCTGTGGGTCTAGTAATGAAAGTACTGGGGATGAGCACAAATTCTTCTTCAAGTCATCTAAGGCTTGTTTTTGGGACATGCCCAACACAAAATTTTCCTTACCGCCACCCGTGGTTACATGGGTGAGGGCCCATGCGATATGAGAGAATCCCAACATGAAACTGCAATAGAAATCGACAAGGCCCAAGAAGCTCCAAAGATCAGTGAGCGTGGTTGGTGCTGGTCAGTCACGGATGACCCTGATCTTGGATGGATCCACATGCACACCATGTTGATCAACGATGTAGCCTAAGCAATGGATCTTGTCCATGCCAAAGGATTTTTTTTCCAAGTTTGCATATAGATTCTGCTGCCGCAAGGTGTGAAGAACCTGCTGAATATGTTGCAAGTGTTCTACCCAAGTCTTGTTGTAGATGAGGATGTCATCCAGATACACCACTACATAAGTATTAGTGAAAGGTCACAGTATATCGTCCATCATCCTCATAAAAGTTGTTGGATCATTTGTCAAACCAAAGGGCATGACCAACCATTCAAAAAGACCTTCTTTTGAATTGAAGGCAGTCTTCCATACATCTGCCTGTTCTATTGGGACCTGCATTAGCCAGACTTCAGATAAATCTTACTGAAATATTTGGCCCGCATGAGCTGATTAAGGAGGCCATTGATTCAGAGAATTGGGTATCGGTTCCAGAATGTGATTTTATTCAGGGCCCGATAATCAATGCAGAGTCGTCAAGTCCCATATTTCTTTTGCACCAGTATGATTGGGCTCCCACAAGGCAATGAGCTTGGATGGATGTGCACCTTGTGGAGAAATTCTTGGATCTGCCTCTTGATCTCCTCATTTTATAACAGAGAGAGGTGGTAGACCGACCCATTGGGTAGTGGTGCACCTGGGGTCATATTGATGGGATGCTTGACCTGGCAGTGCAAAGGTACCTCGGTAGGAGAGGACAAGATATCTGAGTATTATTCCACAACCTTATCCTCTTTATTCTATTGTGTGGAGAGATCAATCGTAGAGGCCCTGGATATGGCTATGATATTTCACTTACTCTGAGAGAGAATCATAAAGAAGATAATTTTCTTGGTCTAAGAGATGACCTTCCTTCATTTCTTGGCAAATATCAAGGAAATAACTCTAGGAGGAATTTCCTCAGGTATCCTGTACAATTTCCTGTTCGAAGTAAATATAAAACTACGAGGCCTATAATCATATACAACATGACGTTTTGATAAACAATGTTGGCCCAAAATAACATTACAAAATTTGAGAGGAGAAACATTGCACAATAGCTCGTATTTGAAGGGCTTGATGTCGTACGACAGTCGACACTATTGGCTGATGTAGAGATCACTTCCTTGGTAGAGAAATCCAATGGTGTCGGGCTACTGGTACAGTGTTGCAATAGGGCCAGTTTCTTGATGACCTCTACCGAGATGAGGTTCTTCTGGCTACCGCTATCAACGATGAAGTGCAATGGGGTTCCTTTTACCCACATCTGCGAAAGGAAAGGCGCTCGCCTTCTTCTAGCTCGTCTGATTCACCAGGATGGAGCTTGGTTGTAGCAATGGTTGCACTCGGTTCCACATCAATGATATGTCTTCCTATTTCTGGTTCTGAATTAGAGTCAAAACCCGCATCTGATTCAGAGGATTTCACTTCGGCCACCAACAACTATTTTGAGTGAAAATCAACAATGTTATGCCAAGGGCTCTTATGGATGTTTCACCACTTCTCGATATCCTTCTTTGTCTTTCCAGTGTCCTTCTTTGCTTTTGGCTTGGACTGGTTGTCCTGATACTTTCCATCTTTGCTCTATCCTTTTTTCTGTAGGTTGGGGCCACCCCTTCCTGGTTTTTGTTGCGAGGGGTTCCCATGCCCAAATTGTCGTGTCATTTGTTTCAACTTCTGCTTGATTTTGATGACATATTGATAGGCCCCACCAAAGGATGAGATGTCTAGAAATTCCATTTCGGTCTGGATGTATCTATGCAGAGCACTACAATACTTAAGAACCAAATGTCGCTCTGAATCTTTAATACCCAACTTGGTGCACAAAGTATGGAATATATTTGTGAAAACTGGTACTGCTTGATCTCTTTCTTGTCGCAGTGTGGTCCATTTGGTATACAAGTCGTCATAACTTCTGACAGGGTAGTATTGTTCCTTAATAACATCCCTAAAGGATTCCCATGTGGCCACAACTGTAAATAATGAGGGTTCATCTGTTTCTTTTTTCTCACAGATTGTTTCCCACCAATCTTTGACATGGGGAATGGATTTGAGGAGCGCAAAAGTAATTTTTCCTCTATTTGAAAAGTTATGGACATAAAAATACCCTTCTAGTATATTTGACCACTTTTCTACAACATCTGTGTCTATTTGAACTTCAAATATGGGAATATCGAAGTTGATTTGTACCTTTAAGGGGTCGACGCCTCCGCTAGAGGAAGATGCATCGCCTGTTGGTGGCCCCCGAAGGATTTGCACGAAACTATCCATCATCTCGTTCCTAATTTGTGAGGGATTCCTCAAGAATTTTTTTGAAAGGATATCTTATCCCATCATCTTTATTTTATCCTAGCATGAGAGGTTGTTTGGGCATGCAAGATCTTTTTTCCTCAGGAGAAACAAGCTCGAGACCCAATTATTTGTACCTTGACCTCGTTGGGGACATGCATTAAGACTACAAGGACAAGGCCGCTCTGATACCAGTGATCCGGTTTTTTTGAGAAGAATGAAATGTACTGTATTCTTAACAGAGAATAACAACGATACAGTAAAGTCCCTGAGGTGTAGGATAATCGGTGATAGAGTGTACTATTAAGGCGCTCCCTGATGTTAAAGTCACCAGTTCGAAACCTGCAGAGACAAAAAATCCAGCCATGTTAAGGGTTGGTGTGGCTCAGGCCGGGTACGATCCCTGGGTGATTTTGACAGCTTAGATGCCTCTGATTCATGGTTTCTTAGCCACAGGTTATTCCCACATGTCACGGAAAAACTAACAAACAAAAAAAAAAACAACGATACAGTAAAACTGATTTTCTATTCAATAATGAAATAAGCTGAAACTATAAAATGTAGCGAAAAACAAGCTTGCTGGAATGGTGGCGGCTTATCTATGAGAAGAGATGTGATGGCTACGCTCACTTGCAAGAATATGATTACAATGAGGCTATGAAGGCCTTTTTACAATAAAAATGAATGTCAAAAATTCTAGACATCCAAAAACCTAACCCTAGTAGATGAAGCACCAAAACCCATGTGGGCCTCGTTTGGGTAAGTTAGTACAACATCTTCTAGGGGTCGTAAATTTTTCATATGATCTTTGTTTTAGGTGCATGATAGGCCAGAAAGGTCTATCCGAGGAATACACATTTTGATATTTTTTTATCAAACGTCATTACTACTATGGAGATCTCTAAAAGCGTTGTTTAGGGTGTCAAAACGATCCCGCAAGTCGGGGGCCCAAAAACTAGGAAACGAACTACCAAACTAGAAAACTGCCAAAATGAACCAGTTGGAATAGGTGGGAGGCCACTGAAATCCATCTAGATCAATCCGCCCCCCTAGGAAGCAATGGCCTCCATTGCGTTGATTTCCCCCATTAGATGAAGAAATTTATGTTGAATTTGGCCCCGGGTGAGCCACTTGCATTGGTGGAGGAGCTGCCCTACTTTGACAACTTGATAAAGTTGGATTCTTTGTTGTTAGGTGCCCTTGATCTATGTGTCCACAATATGATCACTCGATTCCTATTGCATGCAGTCAGTTTTTACTTCTGTTGGTTTAAAATTCTCTTCTATCTCTCAGGTGTCCAATAATGGTGGGAAATATGGCCGAAAGAGACCCACGTTGAAGACTGGGTGCAGGCCAAGGAAAGGGGGACTGTTGAGCACAAAATCATTGTCACCCATAGCCTTGGTGATGGTGTATGGCCCATACCAGAGTGGGAAAATCTTTCAATGGGGTCCTATAAGGCGTTCTTTCTGCAAGTGCAACCAAAATTTTTCGCCCACCTAAAACTTTTGTGGCACCCGGTGTTGATCATGGCACTGCTTGTACTTGGAATTTGACTTTTGTAAAATATCCTTAACCTGTTGGTGGATGTGATGGATCCACTCAAAGAACCGGGTGGCTTTTTCAACTTTTGGTGGAGCAGCGGACGAGTCAGCCGAGGTGGTCGCCAAGGGTAGTGCAGCATCCATGGGGCCCAATGGTTGAAATCCCAACCCCACCTGAAAGGGGATGTGGCCAGTTGAGCTATTCAGGGCTTAGTTGTATCTATGATAGACATAGGGAAGAATCTCATCCCATGTGCAGGGGTGCTTGGAATTGTTCATGCACAGGATATGTATGATCATCTGATTAACGACCTCAGTTTGGCCATCTGTCTGGGGGTGGAGGGCAGTGGATTTGGTGAGCTTGGTATCCAACAATGACTAGAGGCTCAACCAAAATGTGTTGAGGAACCAACTATCCCTATCTAAGACAATGGTTTGTGGGATACCAAAGTGTACCCGGACGCGTTCAAAAAAAATATTGGCAGTGGCCTCTGCGGTGATGTTCTTCTTGCAGGCAACCATAATCACCATCTTGAAAAAATGATCAACAACCAAAAAAAAACAGTCCTTTCCTCTCTTGGTGGACGGGATACCTGAAATGTAGTCCATTAAGATGAATTCCCATGACTTTCTAGGATTAGGTAGAGGGTTGTACAAGCCCTGTTTCTTAGTGGTCATTTTGGCAATAACACAGGTGGTGTAGGACTTGATATACTTGTCGACATCCTATCGAAGTTTCATCCAGTAGAAATGTTTTTGCTACACTCCCATTGTCGTTTCGAAGACAAAGTGTCCTACCACTTGACTGTATTGAGCTTCCCAAATCATCTTTGCGCGCTCACTTGATGGAACACAAAGATGGCCCATATGACACAACAACCCATCTTGAAGATGGAAATTAATGACCACTGAGTTTTCTCCCAACATTTGGTAGGTGGTGGAGAAGTCAAGGTCTGTCTCATAGAGGTGGGGCCATCTGGAGGTCTCATGGCTACAAGAGTCTAGAACCATGGTGAGTGCTGCGATTGGAGGTTGGCTGAGGAAATCACCAACTCGGTTGGTACTTCCTGTTTTATACTTGATGTTGAGGTGGAACTATTGTAAGTATGTGGATCACTTCTAATGGTGGTCATTCTTCAATTTTCCTTGGGTCTGCATGAACTATAGTGGCTTGTGATCAGTGTTAATGACTGTCTCCTTCCTCATAATGTAATGTCTCCACTGGTGGTAGGGTTTCACAATGAAGTACATTTCTTTTTCATAAGTAGGGTGCTTATAGACAACATCTGATAGTGTCTCACTATGATACGCCACGGGGTGTCCGTGTTGAGTGAGAATAATTCCCACAACATAGTCTGAAGCATCTATCTCAATCTCAAAGGCATGTTGCAGGTCTGGTAATGAAATTACTAGGGATGAGCACAAATTATGCTTCAAGTCATTGAAGGCTTGTTGTTGGTACATTCCCTACACAAATGTTCCCTTACTGCTACCCTTGGTTACTTTGCTGAGGGCCCATGCAATATGAGAGAATCCCAACACGAACCTGTGATAGAAATTGGTGAGGCCCAAGAAGCTCTAAATCTCAGTGAGTGTGGTTGGGGTTGGCCAGTCATGGATGACCTAGATCTTGGTTGGATCCACATGCACACCATGTTGATCAATGATGTAGCCTAAGTAATGGAACCTGTCCATGTCAAAGGAGGACTTTTCCAAGTTTTCATATAGTTTGTGCTGCCGCAGGGTGTGAAAAACCTGCTGAATATGCTGCAAGTGTTTTGCCCAAGTCTTTTTGTAGATGAGGATGTCATACAGATACACCACTACAAAACTATTGGTGAAAGGTCGCAGGATATTGTCCATCATCCTCATAAAAGTTGTTGGAGCATTTGTCAAACCAAAGGGAATAACCAACCATTTAAAAAGACCTTCTTTTGACTTGAAGGCAGTCTTCCATACATTTGTCTGTGGTATTCATAATTTGGATCAATATTACTGAAGTATTTGTGCCTCGTGATCTGATCAAGGAGGTCGTCGATTCACAGAATCAGGTACCGGTTCCAGAGCGAGATTTTATTCAGGGCCTGGTAATCAATGCAGAGTCACCAGGTCCTATCTTTCTTCTGCACCAGTAAGATTGGGCTTCCACAAGGCAATGAGCTGGGACTGATGTGCCCCTTGTGGAGTAGTTCTTGGATCTACCTCTTGATCTCCTCGTCTTCTAACAGAGAGTGGTAGTAGATTGACCCATTGAGTAGCAGTGCGTATGGGGTTAGATCGAGGGGATGCTTGACCCAACAGTGTAGAGGTACCCCAGTAGGAGAGGAGAAGATATCTGAGTATTCTTCCATGACCTTATCCACTTGCTTCTGTTGTGTGGAGAGATCGACCATGGAGGCCCTGGATGTGGCTATGATATTTTTCTTACTCTGAGAGCGAATCACAAAGAAGACAAATTTCTTGGTCTGAGAGATGACCTTCTTGCATTGCTTGGCAGAGATCAAGGAAATAACAGTAGGAGGGATTGCCTCGTGTATCCTATACAATTTCTTGTTTAAAGTAATAATAACACTATGAGGCCTAGACTCATATACAACATGACATTTCCATAAATAAGGTTGTCCCAAAAGAAAATTACAAACTTCGAGAGGAGCAACATCACACAATACCTTGGCTGACGCAAAGATTTCTTCCTTGGTGGATCCATCCAATGGTGTAGGGTTGTGGGTACGATGTTGTTGACAGGGACAACTGCTTGATGAACTCTGTTGATATGAGGTTCTTCTAGATACCACTATCAAGGATGAAGTGCGATGAGGTGCCTTTTACCCACATCTACGAATGGAAAATGTGCTCACCTTCTTCTGGCTCGTCTGGTTCACCAGGCTAGAGCTTGGTGGTAGCAACGTTGGCACTGGGTTCTGCGTCAATGATATGTCTTCCCCTTTTTGGTTCTAACTCAGAGCCAGAACCTATATCTGATTTAGAGGCTTTAATTTCGTCCATCATCGACTGATTTGAGAAACAATCAACAGATTTATGCCAAGGGCTCTTATGGAAGTCGCACCACTTCTTGGTATCCTTCTTTGTCTTTCTAGTGTCCTTATTTTCTTATAGATTGGACTAGTTGTCCTGATACTGTCCATATTTTCTCTATCCTTTGTTCTATAGGTTGGGGCCACCCTTTCCTGGTTTTTGTTGCTAGGGGTTCCCAGGCCCAAAATGTCACGTCTTTTGTTTGAGCTTCTGCTCAATTTTGACGACATATTTATAGGCCACACCCAAGGACGATATGTCCATAAATTCCATTTCAGTCTGGATGTATCTATGCAGAGAACTGTGATACTTGATCACCTGATGTCTCTCTGAATCTTTGATACCAAAATTGTTGTGCAGGGTATGGAAGATATTTGTGAAATCTGGTACTACTTGGTCTCTTTCTTCCCGTAGTGTGGTCCATTTGGTATACAAGTCATCATAACTTCTGACATGGTAATATTGTTCCTTAATAGCATCCCTAAAGGATTCCCAGGTGTCCACGACTGTAAATAATGAGAATTCCTCTATTTCTTTTTACTCACATAAATTTTCCCACCAATCTTTGACATGCGGAACGACTTTGAGGAGCACAAAAGTAATTTTTTCTCTATTTGAAAAGTTATGGACAGAGATATACTCTTCTATTAGACTCAACCACTTGTCTACAATATCTTCATCTATCTGACCTTCAAACATAGGAATATTGAAGTTGATTTGTACCTTGAAGGGGGCGATGCCTCTGCTCGAGGAAGATGCATCGCCTGTTGGTAGTCGTCGAAGGATTTGCGCAAAACTATCCATCATATCGTTCCTATGTTGCATGAGGGTTTCTTCAAGAAATATTTTGAAAGGATCTCCTATCCCATCATATTTCTTTTCTCCTGCCATGAGAGGTCATTGGGGCGTGAAAGAGCTTTTTTCCTCAAGCGAAACAAGCTAGAGACCCAATTCTTTGTACCCTGACCTCGTTGGGAACATGCATTAAAACGACAAGGAGAGGACCAATCTAATACCACTGATTTGGATTTTATGTGCATAACAAAATGAATATAGATTATTAAAATATTCTTAACATACAATAACAAAGATACAGTAAAATTGGTTTTTTATTCAAGAAGGAAATAAACTGAAACTGTAAAATGCAGCGGAAAACAAGCTTGCTAGAATGGTGGCAACTTATCTTTCAGAAGAGATGTGATGACTACGACCATTCACAAGAATATGATTACAATGAGGCTCTGAAGGTGTTTTTACAATAAACAGGAATGTCAAAACCCTAGACACACAAAAACCTAACCCTAGGAGATGAAGCACCAAAAGTCTTGTGGGCCCCTTTTTGGCAGGTTAGTACATCAACTTCCCGAGGTCGTAACTTTTGCATCGATATTTTTTTTAGGTGCATGATAGCCCATTGGAAAGGTCTATCCAAGGAATAAACATTTTTATGTTGTCTATCGAAGGTCATTATGACTGCGGCGAGCCCTAAAAATGTTGTTTATGGCCTCAAAACAACCCTGCAAGTCAGGGACACAAAATCTAGGAAAAAAAATGCCAAACTGGAAAAGTTCCAAAATGAACTAGTTGTAATAGGTGGGAGGCCACCGAAATTCATATGGATCAATCCTCGCCCCCTTAGGAAGCAATTTTCTCCATTACATTCAGTTCCCCCATTAGATGAGGAAATTTCTGCTGAATTTGGTCCTAGATGAGCCACTTTCCTTGGTGTAGGAGCTGCCCTGCTTTGACAACTCGATAAAGATGGATCCTTTGTTGTCGAGTTCCCTTTATCTATGTGTCCACAATATGATCACTCGATTCCTATTGTATGCATTCAGGGTTGAGATCTATTGGTTTCAAATGCTCTGCTATCTCTAAGGTGTCCAATAATGGTGGGAAATATGACCAAAGGAGAGCCACGTTGAAGATTGGGTGTAGGCCAAGGAAAGGGGGAATGTTCAGCGTAAAAGAATTTTCACCCAAAACCTTGGTGATGGTGTGTTGGCAGCCAACCCAATTTTTTTTGATTACTCTCAAAAATATGCCTACACCCCTTGTCGTATTACGACAAGTCATTGTCGCATTGTGCTAATAGACATTCGCCTCTTTTCTGCAACCATTACAATTCAATTTCGACTCAGTTTTCACAACTGCAAGTGTGAAAACACCTCTTTCGTTGATTATACTGTCATCATCTTTGGTTGATTTGTTGGTTGATACTTGATCACTGGTTTATCATATGCTTGCTAAAGGTTTTATCAGACTTGTGTTCTTGATCATTATCTTACCTTGATTGCGCATTTGGATATATTTCATTGTTAAACCTTTGGGCATGAAAGTTATTGGTCTTAATTATGAAAATTATAATGGACCTAGTCATATTGTTTTTATCCTTGCTTTGGGCTTTCATTCGATTATTATATGAACAAATTTTATTGCATGGCTCTAAGACTTTGGAATACAAACACATATGGTATACACCAAATACGTTGGCAAGTTCATGAAGGTATGATAGCTATGGTTTCAAGGCGCATGAGTTAATCATATTTGATTATTCAAATTTATACTTGGCATACTATGTTTGCAAAGATTGGATTATACGTTATCACTAAACCCTGTGATTAAGTGATTGATTAAGCGGTGGAATTGGCACGTTAAATCGGTAGTTAATGCTGGTACTGTGTTGGTTTTATACTTAACACTTGGCGCGTTGATATCATGTGATGTGCTGGCTCTGAACTGGATAATGGCACGTAGAACTGGTAATTCACCAACTCACTGGCCGATACGTTTGTTTTAATGATTATTGTTTTAAACAGCTCGAAACAGGCTCATTAATGAAATACGTGGTGATGGTAAACCCGCCACCTTCACACGCCTGGAGCTGCTTCCGGTCTCATCCAGCATTCAACTATGAAAACCCTATCGTAATTCACTCTGTGCAGGGCATTTGGTGTGAGACCTACTATGATCAGGGGTTATGGCTCCTGTAGTGAGGGCCGAACCAAATGGCAGCCAAGCGCTGTTAACTTTTGATGGTGCATATGCCGACCTCGAAGAATTCGGGTGGCTTTCGTTTATATGGAAGTTTGATGGTTTTAATACCCCTGTTGCTCGATAATTCGCACTGTCATTTGATGGCTATAGAGCCAAAGTCGGAGACCTCTAGTTGGAAATCACCGAGCAGTCTCTCAGCCTGGTGACTAGTCTGCATGTCAAGGGAGAAAAGTGGTCCAAAAGCTATAAGGTAAACGATGTCCCATGGACGTTGCTGTTTCGTTCTCGGAAAGTAAGGTCGTGTAGCAGAGGACTATCGGCGAAGATGTTAAAACCTCGCTGGTACGATCTATTGATGATCCTTAAGCAGTTCGTAACGTGCGAAGGCAGGTATGGATTTTTTTTCCTGTTTCATCTACGTTTGCTGATGGTGTTTATGGGTTTTGAGTTAAGCTTGCCACACTATTTGCACCGAAGCTTATTTAAAATGGCTAAGAAGTATAAGCGAAGTCAGGCTGATACTAGCCTTTTTCATGTTGGGTTGATTAAAATGCTGGTCGTTTATGAACTTGGTTTACGACGAGATTCCTGGCCCGATTTCCTCAACCGCAACGGTTTTGAGGAATCAAACCCTCCTCCAATTGATAAGCCTGTGGTATCTGTGAGTAAATCTACCCCTGTTCCCTACAGTGTTTTACTGCCCAAACCCAAACCTGACTTACCTTCGAATTCGCCTATGGCCGTGACTAAAGTGTATAAGCCCATAACCACGAAGGCCAGGGCGAAGACTGCAGCTAGAAACAAAATAAATTCAAGGATGATATCTCTCATGGAGAGGAATAAGTCCAAGCCTCTTGCCAAGACAAAAGCCATCACGATCAGTGAGGACTCTGACTCAAGCATCGAGCGTTTTCTCGCTAAAGAAGGTTTCTATGGTGAGGAAACTCCTTGTGATTTCGTTGATAAATTACCTCCGTGTCTTAAGGGTAACCCTGACTATCCAGGTATCAAGTCACCTTTTCAAACCCGTGGTGAATCATC
>JASDQU010264516.1:0-15416 GCA_032191745.1 Picea mariana
AGGTCATCATGCAGGAACTGTATAGATTGTCATTGATGGGTGAAAGGCTCGAGGAGATCTCCTATTGATGCACATTAAACCAAGATTTGCGGGGGGAGGGGAGGGGGTTATATTATCGCTTCCAAGTGTTGATTTAAAAATCATGAAATGTCATTCGCACGTCGTGGCCTTCGCACGTTCACGAAACCTCCAATCCTTAATTTCTCTTCGATGTACCTACCACCTTCACATTTCTAAATATGCAATAAATAAGATTTACTGCTAACAGTTCATCCTTAATCAGGGAAAGGCTCGAGGAGCTTCCCATTCATAAGCATTTAACCAAGATTTAGTGGAGAGTTACATTATAGGCTCTAATTGTTCGTTTAAACCATCATTTGGAGCAAACCAACGTTCTCATAAACCTATGGCATCAACTCGACAACAATTTTGTGGAGATACAATGAACATCCTCGAGCACGAGGACCAGAACTTCCAGTGGTCCAGGGCATATTCTTATTACTGAACCTCTGCCGCAGAGAACCAAGTAATTTGGACCTCCGGGATTGCTCATGCAGGCTGTGTCCCTGAGGTTTTTGACTATAAGGACCTGGTATCTTGGTGCACTAACAAATTTATTTCAGAAAAAAGAATTATTCCACTGCGGGACCCTCTTCTATTTCTTTGTCACCTTAGGTCTTCCGCCAGATGCTAAAATTTCCGTAGCCATCATTGAAATTCAGAGGAGAAGATTGCAAGCAGTTTCTAGCAAAGCATAATAAAAGGTTGGACCTCTTGCCCCATTTTTTGGAAAACCCGCTTCTAGTTCCTAAAGATATTACAAGATTCTAGGTTAGTTCATTTAGAAATCCATTTTGCGAAATTGCCTAGCTGTTTACAAGAATAACGGGACAAGATTCCACACCAACTATTTCTTGGATGACCTTTTATATTTTGTATTTCACAATCAATGAACAAGCCATTTTTGATTGGGGTAGGTTAATTTCCCATGAAATATGTTCCCAATTGTCAAGCTTCAAAAGGGAAAATAAATTTTATATGTCGTCCTATTTATTTTTTGCAATAGCGCATTCCTGTCGGTTTCCACAATTGTCTCTGTCCAAGAATGTCAACTGCGAATTTCACCCAGTAACGTTCTGGTACCAAGCCTTGTGGAAGCACAAGGCTTCCCACTGTTTTTATGAGGTTTTTAATGGCTTTGTGTCTATTTTCAAATTTTTGTTATTAGGAGAATATGCTCCCCGCATATCTGAATAGGCAACCAATTTTTTGGACAAGAAGGGGACACTCAAACATTTGGATAATTACACTGTCACAAGAATTTTTGGCTCCATGGAACAACCTGCTCTCCTTCCATGTCACATTATGGACATAATGTTTGTTGTAGAAGTAGCACAAAAATACAACTATTGGTTCCATATGTTGCAAACGAAGAAAAAAAAATAGTTCATTCCTCTTCCTTGGAAAGTAGGGCAGTTCGTGTTGAAAAACGTCAACAAAATTGACGAATTCACAACACATTCTAGCATCTCCAACCCGAGATATGCTGAAATAATAAGAGGGTTCGACCCCTATAATATTTTTTGAAAACATTTACAAACACTTGGCCTCGACGATTGTTTTTTAAATAAATACCTGCCCAAAAACAGAGACAATGGCGACAACGGTCTTGCCTCTGATGTCGGCGACATAGACACAGTGTAAAGATGCACTAAATTGTACACGCAACAGGGGAAAGGCCCCGGTGACGAGTGTTCAATCGGAAAATAACACTCCAAAAAGTATGACATCACGGAGCATTGCTCCAACGGTCCACCACAACAACAAAGAAACTCATAGTTCTTCAAACGGAGGAGGAGATAACGAACCTCCTCACTCTAAAATTGATAGTTCTCACAAGCTTCCAGTAGAGAAGAAGAGAAAAAAAAATGTGGAGCAGGTAGAAGAGCCAGAAATTCAGAGTGAGAACATGGAAATTGGCACTGATCTGGATAGCATGATCTGCTTCCTTGATCAGCTTGGAGATTCCATCCACCATAGCCGTCCAATGGACATATCCGTTATCGAAAATTTTGACGAAGATGAATCCTTCATGTTCCAGAGCGTTGTTTTTGATAGCCAGTCCAAAAAATTGATAATTGAAAAAAAAGATCTTCAAAATAAGAAAGGAAAATCTCATTCAAAGGTTCACCTTGCCAACATGTGGTCGTCCCAAATATGTCAACTTCACACCGCAAGCGGAGAAGCACTTCATGATTCCATTGGAGGCATTGAGACCGAGAATGCTAGACTGAAGGATCAGGTCAAGGAATTGGAAGACGCTTTCACTCCTATGCCATTGCTTGTCGATCCTTTCGCAATAGCCATGCCTACCACCCCTGGAGCCAACGTAAAAGAATCCTCCACCCTGCTCGCATCCTATAAAGGATATGTGGAGAATAATATCAAAAAAAGAATGGAACTGGTTACCCAGGCGTGGAAAATATCACAAACCATCACTTCCCTTGGAACTAGGGCACAAAGTTTGCTCAAACATTTGCAGGCTGAGTTAAAATATGAAGAAAATTTCTTTTTAAAAATGGTCATTCCTTTTGGCACCATTGTCAACAATATGACATAAAGAAAAAGAGGAGAACAAGATCTTCCATCCAAAAACTGGATCGGTCAATTTAATGCATGTTGGAAAGAAAAAGTGAAGAACCTGCATCTCATTGTTTATTCATGTGAACAATCCATATCGAAGAAAGATAAATTATTCACAAGGCTCTCAAATATAGACTTAGCCTGGAAAACCAACGACTTCCAATACGTTGACTTAATCGCAAACTCCTTTCCCTTAACCAGGCAAGAGTTTGATAAATAGGTTGCTATGTTTAAGGCCTTGTCTCCAGAAACGTTTTACAACATCCTTCAATTTGATCAAGCTCACGTCCACGAATGGCTAGTCAAATATTCAGTACAGAAAGAGGAAATTCATCAGGCTCTCTGTAATCTTTCTATTAACTTCCAGGAATTAGAAAACAATCTTTTCAACATAAAAAAATGGAATGAGATCAATGTCACCCCAATGAGAAGCTACATTGAAGAATGGCATGAAACGCAATTGAAGCAGGTCGCCAACGAAATGCAACAGGAAGTTGCCTGGATTCCAGCAGCCGTCGACGACATCATTGAAACCACAGTCGTCGGGGACATCAATGAAACGAAAGCTGCAAGCAAATAGCTAAAGGCCTCATATGTACCCTCACTGTAAGTCTATTGATCACATCCTTCTTTGTTTATCAACCCAGTTATTCCACTTTCTTAAATACAGATGTGTAGGCAAACACTTAGACCTTTCCATTTACTTTTTTTGCAGGTATTTCACTCTATCTTCTTTCTACAATCCTGTTTCTTGTACATATTTCTCTAATGGTCCGCAAGAGCCCCAATCCCAGTATACATGAAAAACACATTGAAATTCCGATTTATATGTAACATAATTTAATTTTTTTTGTATATTTCCAATTTTCCAATAGTATGTAATGAACTTTTATTTTTTGACATATTTCAAATAAAAAAGTTTTCTTATCTCCTTTTACATTTATGTTTCATACATTCTTTTCTTTCAACAATCTGTATGACAAATGCATTTAATTTTTTATATGTAACAGACTTTTAGTTTTTTATATATTTCAAAATAAATGGTGCTCTACATTGCAAGCATCATTTACTTATACCCCTTGTTCACAAATGCATTTAAAGTTTTATATTTCTTATCTCCTTCTAATTTTGTGTCTTCATATATTTTTATCTTTCACCAGTCCATATGGCAAATGCATTTAAATTTCCAATTTTTTTCTTCCACTGTCAACAAATTTGTACTTTCTTATATACTTTCAAAAAATAAATGTTTGTTATATACCTTCAAAAAATAAATGGTGCTCTACATGCCAAGCGTCATTTACTTTTGCCCCATGTTCCATGATATACATGTTGCACACAACATTTTCGTGATATACATTTTGCACCGAACACTTCAGTCATTTCCAATTCAACCCCATTTTCCACAATTTGCTTTCTAACCTCGTTGGCAGGGACTACGCTGCCACGCATCCTTGTTACATATAAAAGTGTTAATCTAAAATTTTCGATACTTTTAGTTTAACATTGTAAAGAAAATTAATAAATACTATCCCCAAAATATTTATTTATTTAGGAAATGCTTTTATCAAGTTAACTTTATGTTTTGTTTATTATTTAAATAATGTTTTATAAATAAATATTGTTTTATAAAACATTTTTTTTATTTTAGATGATAATTATAATATAAAATTATTAAAATTATTTACAATATTATAAATAAAATATTTTTGCTATTTCATAAATCAACATAAATTCATCTTAATCCTGGATCTATTAAGAGTGGAGAGGGGTCAAATCTCTTGAAGTGCAAACCTTTAACCTTTCATTAAGTTTTGCACTCTAAAAAAGATTTTCACCTAGAGAGATTTGATTCCAGGTTAAGATGGTTCTATGTTGGTTTAATACATTAATATTAAAGTATTAAAAAATATTAATACATTTTTTAATATATTAATATATTTTTAATATATTACGACCTTCGTAGCTACTACATTGTTTTAGTGATCTATTAATTGAAGTTACATTGTTTTCGTGATCTATTAATTGAAGTTAGGACAAATAATAAAAAAACAATTTCAAACCATTATATATTTTATAATATTTCCCTATGGTGTAGAGAAGTAGGTGATGGAGTGCGTTGTTAAGGAACTTTGTAAGTGAAGTCATTGGTTCAAAACCTCTAGGGACACCTCAAATCCAACCATGTTAAGGGTTGGTGCGGTTCAGGCCGGGTGTGATCCCTGGGTGATTTTGATGGCTTAGATGCCCCTGGGTCATGTCATCTAAAGTGATTATTGTAACCTCCTTATATTAGGACTTCTATATATTAAGTCGACTTTATTTTTATAAATATTATTAGCATTTCTCCTGTTAAATATTAGCTCTCACAAATTATGCATTCCACTTATTATCAATAATTTGTACCCTTGGTTTTAATCTTTGTAATACTTAAGTCCCAACATTACTGAATAACGTCTGCAACATGTGCTTCAATATAGTTTCTTCAACTTAAAGATGCCACAATCAAACAAATCAACTTATTATGGTTGTAGCACTTTGTAGGGTCGCCTTGTCAAGATTGAACTTGTAACCTGCACGTAACTGGGGTAGTCATCCAGTGTGTAAAGGCGAGAAATGTCCACCCTACCCACTCTCCTGAGCATATCAATTATCCAAAACCCTAAATCACGTCTATTGTATGAATAAAATTTGTGATAGATTTGTTATACACACACACACAAAGATCCAAATTTGTTTTGACAAAAACAATTGGCTATCAACAAAAAACCTTGAGATTATCAACACATGCAAGTTTAAAGATATGGATGATGAAAGAGATCAACTTGTTGGTGTGAAGGGCGCCATGCCATCATGATTGATGTACAATTTTGTATGTAATGTATATAAATTTGGGAAATATATTATTGTATTCATAAAACCATTTCCACATAGGAGAAAAGACAAACAAACTAATAAAGAAATGAAGGAGAGACAAACTGGAGAGAAGATGAAGTGTTGGGGATGCCTAACCTTCCAACTATCCTCCTATTCAATTTAACATTCTATATCATGTATCCCCACAATGAAAAATGAGTTCTTTGAATATGAATGATGTAAAGAGGTTGCCCATATGTCATTGAGGAGCATAGAGATGAACTCGAGAGCATGTAATTTTTCCATTGTTGAATAATAATGAGGCTGGTCAAAGCCAAAATAATGTTAGTTTTCCCATTTGGGTTTCCAAGGTAAATGATGAGTTTATGTGTGATGATTATCGTGGTTTATATTTGTTTATGAATGGTAAATAGTGTGCACTATAATTTAATGGTCGACTATGTATGTTTTAGCGACGAGAACTGCATGTCATTTGGGTTGAGTTCATTATATGTTAATATGGTTCTCATGGGTCAGTAAACTAGACTAACAAATATTTAATCATACTCATACATTGATTCTAAAGTTGGAAAATGACGACCCTCTGTTATGATTCGTTGTTATTTGTTTATAAGTTTTTGATTTTGTTTTTAGAGTCATTGGGCACATTTTGGACTTTGTTGGGCATTTTCTTTTTCCCATAAATCATAGACGGTATATACATTGAAAGTTGGAGTTGTCGGGGCATTCGTCAGCCACCAGTGGACCATATACACGTTTTGAAAATTTTGATTGCTATCAATTTCGCCCCATACGTTTTTCTTTGTTAGTGAACACTAAAATCGACTTACATACATTTTTCTTTGTCGTTGAATGCCGAAATTGACTTCCCAATGTTTTTGACTCACCACGGGTTGCCAAAACTTCCCTGGGTGTTTTATTGCATCGTGGGTTATTCAAAGCATTATTTCAAACATTTTTACACACCACTAGGGATCAAATTCACTCCTAGAACTTCCCTTTCAACTGATGGTCAATAAATACAACTTTCCCAAGTTTCCCTTCACGTTTGAGCATCAAATCCACCTATGAGATATTTGTTTTTCCCATGGGTCGACCCATTTTGACTTGGCTTCTTATTTGGTCAAGTTCATTTCCTCATTAGACCAACAACCATTCCCTGGTCAACTTGCATTGCCTCTGACTCAACTTGGACTAATTTGACTTGGATAAATTCGACTTGAGTCATTTTGACTTGGTCGACTTGCATTTCCTCTGACTTGACTTGTCGCATATTTCTGACTCATTTATTTTTGACTCGACTTGACTCGTTTCTTTCCAACTCGACTAATGGCTTGATTGGTTGAGAATTTTCCCTTCATCCAAAGAGCCAAGGTTATAATTGTTTAATAGATAATTCCATATTTGTGAGAGAGATGGGCTATAAGCCTCCCATTTTGGGATCGGATGGTATCAAAGAAATTTTTTGAATGCATTTAGTGAGACCTGTATGGTAAGTATCCCCATTGTTTACAAAAGAAGTGGAAAATATTTGTGGCTAGGGCTATACCTAAGTAAAGTATCAATAATGTTAGGGGAACATTAAGGAGGAGAAGAGGAAGAAGATCCTAGGATCAGGTTGGATCATTTTGAGTAGAGTTTGGCCACATTGAGATCAATGGTGTCACAACTATTGGCAATGAAGAGCAAGGAAACACATCAACAAATGATGGGCATGAAATCCATAAGGAGGAAAAAAATAAGCCAAAGACAGAACGTAAGACTGAGCCAGAGATGCGAGAGTGAAACTATAGTAAGAGACATGTACGTTTTTGTGTAGAGGACAAGGTGGAAATCAAGCCTTATTCCATAGAAGTGGATGCTATCAGGATGATTCAGTGGCTAGAGAAGATGGAAATATACTTCAGCATGTATGAAGTAACTATAAAACAAAATATTGCTTTTGCTCAGTTGAAGCTTGAAGGCCATGCTTTGACATGGTGGGAGAGTGATGCAGTAAGAAAAGAACTAGGAAAGAGCCACTAGTGGTTGATTGGGAGGTTTTCAAGAACATGATCAAATCTCAATTTTATCTAATAGGGTATGATGAAACCAACAAATAGTATGGCATTACTTCAGACAGAGACAAGGACAATCAATTCAGAAGTTCACGAGAGAGTTCAAGAAGAGACAAATTCAGATGGGAGTCTCTTTCAAAATTCCATACATGTTAGTCAAGTATTTGGGGGAATTGTTGTCTCAAATTCATAGGCAATTGATGTTATTTAGATTGAAGAAAATTGATGAGGCCAATATTCAAGCACAATACCTTGAGGTAGACAAGTGGAAGCAACAAAAAAGTGCTCACAAGCAAGTAGAACCACAAGAGAAACAAAGAAAGAAGAAAAATAAGAAGAAGTAGAATGAGAAGAAGATTGTGGATGCAACACAAGAAGAAACACCTTCCATCCAACAATGTAAAGGATGTGATCGAAAGGGACACACTGAGGATAATTGTTGGAAATTTCACCTTGAAAGGTGCCCCAAATATTTTCAAAAAAATAAGAAGAAAGCATTAACATCAGTGGATGTCGAGGAATGAGTGAATAACACATCAGACCCAGAAGGGAAGACTAATTTCATTAATATTCAGAAAGAAGTGGCATTAGTTAGTTATAGTCACAAGGAGGAGAAGGTGATGACTGAGCGTTTGTGCATTAAATCCACATGAATCAAAGGAAGGAAAATTGTTTGTTCGATCCAATTTCACAATCCGACTTGATCTCTACATAATTGGTTGAGAATCTTGGGATGGAGACTTAAGAACATCAGTATCCATACCCCTTGGGTTGGGTAAGGAAAGATGTAACATCCTTGTTACCAAACTGCTCTGATACCAATCTGCAACATACTGAGTTACCTAGCTGGGTACTACAGTACTCCAAAAACTAGTGCACAGATTCTACTCTAACATTGGTCTATGCAGAATTACTTGAAGTAATGTGGTTGACCCCAAGTTGGGTTGCGCCACACAACTTTCCTCTTCTGACACTACTTCTAGCAGTGACAGTAACACAATACAATTGCATGCACTAGCTTACTGAGAACACAACATTACAGTGTGTGTTATCCACTCTGAACATGTGATTACTACTACGTGCGCAACCATTATGGTGTCACATGCCAATTCTAATTTTGTCGTGTGCATGGACTGCTTCCCTGTGTGCACATGAGAATCCAACCTATATGTGCACAGAGTATTTCCATGCCCACATGACCATTCTCACCTCGCGACAGAGACTCATGAACATTATCATAAGGTTAAATTAACATGAAAAACTAACAACAACTATCATACTTATGCACGACTACAAATACTGAATATTAGCACGACACTTACATGTGCAAGCAACATTATACAAAATAACAACAATTACTTACATGCAACAAAATACAAGGATTAACTCCATATTAAACATAGATAATTAAGCACATAGTAAATGAGACAAGCACATAAAGACACTTATATTTTATGAAAAGTCATCAACTGTGCACAAAACTCAAATGTTCCTCCCATCCATAGAATTTGTTGCTCATATACTTTCAGCAACAAGGCACCCCCGAGATGGGGCTTGAATCCACCAGGGAAAAAGGGTTCCTAATTCAAGGCTAAGGTTTGATAATTAGCAGAATTTCTTAGTCCAAGGTACTACCGATGCAACTAACCTACAATATCACATTCCCCACGTGCCTCTTACACCCAAGGAAGTGTGCCCCTTCTCTGCTCAACAGTCCCTTAGCTGGCCCACTTCCCTTCTAGGGTTCCAGCAAAAAGCCAGACAGAAACTATCAGAGCCATGTAGCTAATGCCCATTGCACCAGGGAACAATCCCCAACAAAACTCTCACCTAGAGAGAATCCTCACAGGCCGAACAACCCGCCTCTTCGACAACAAATCTCTTACCCAAAGAGAATGCTCACGGTCTTGACAACCCACCTCTTCGACAAAAAAACTCTGGTTACAATACAGAAAACCTCTTTACAAGATTTTCTCTACAGATAAGGTAATAATTGTCCTCTCTTAGATGGTCTAACCCCTTATACACATGAGAAAGAGTGAAAGACTCCCCAAAATACACTAAGGCTCAACAATATATTTGCATGCCTTAAAATGGACACTTGTCGCATTCAAAAGTATCTTTATCCACTCGTGGACTCGTTCCCATCCCTCAATAACTTAGGATAAATAAATATCCAACATCACACTTTTCAAAAATATCAATAAATTATTCCCTAGGAATTAAGTCCCCCCCTTTTCCCTTTTTGGTGGAGTTAGCCCCTTGTCTCTTTTTGTCTGATCTATCTGCACGCAGTGATGTGATAATATTAATAACTTGAGTGTGATTACATTTATATGGATAGGCGCACTGGCCTATTTGCATCTCGTCTCACCAGCCTCATAAGCACATAGGATCTTCGACCTCAAATACACACACACACACACACACATATACACACACACACACACACACACACACACACACACACACACACACACACACACACACACACATATATAACTTGGTTCAATGTGCACTTCCATGTAATCCCCATGCACTTACTCAAGTGCATGCAACACTGTGAAATGTGCACACCCTTCCTTTGATGTGAAACCACATGCACTTACCCAGGTGTGTGCAACACTATGAGATGTGCACACCCTTTATTTGATAACAAACCCTGCACATTACTCAGGTGCGCTCAAAACCAAAACTTGGTGTCAATGGCTCACCAGCCTATATGTAAATTTACATTTACAATTGGTACCAATGGCTCACCAACTTATATGTATAATTACAAAGGGTTTCGGATTAGGGACATCACATTCCCACCCCCCTTATTTATGCACTGTCCTCGGTGCACTATATACATATGTACATACAAAAATTCAAAAGTCTTCAAAAAGATGTGGAAACTCTGCTCGCATATAATCCTCATGCTCCCAAGTTGCATCCTCGAGACCGTACTAGGTCCATTGGACCTTTACTATCTCCATGGATCGATTTTAGAGCTGTTTGATTTTCTGATCCAATATGCAAACTAGTTGCACTCGAAAATCGCTTTCTAGCTCCACCTGAATCACATTCCAATCAATAATATGATTAACATCATGTATGTACTTTTCAAGCAATGATACATGGAAAAAATTATGAATACACAAGGTTGCAAGAAATCCAAGCATATATGCAGCAGGACCAATCCTCTCTAGGATTTCAAATGGCCCACAATAGCGTACTACCAACTTAGAACAATTTCCCAACTTCAGGGAACTACGTATGGCTTTTACTTTCAAGAACACGTTTTCACCCACTTTAAACTCTCTGTGGGTTCTTCCTTTATCTATGCATCTTGTCTTCTTGTCTTGGGAAGCCTTTAAATTCTGCCTTATCTTTACCATCTACTCTTCCATTTCCCAGAGCATATTTGGCCCAACCACTGTGCATTTTGTTGGGTTGGCATGTTGCACTTTCTACCATAAATTGCCTCAAATGGTCTCATCTTTAGAGATGCTTGATATCCATTATTGTATGCAAAATCTACAAATTGAAGGTAGTCTTCCTATTTTGATGGTTTATCAATCACATACATATTGAGCATATCTTTAATCACTCGATTTACCCTCTTTGTTTGTCCATCTGACTCTAGGTGATAGGTTTTGCTAAAGTTCAATTTTTTTCTAAATCCTTTGAACAACCCTTTCCAAAAGTTTGATGTGAACTTGGAATCTCTGTCAAACACAATTGTCTTAGGTACACCATGCAGCTTAGAAATTTCTCTCATGAATATTTTAGCGATGTTAATTTCCTTGCATGTTTACTTTAGTGGAATAAAATGGGAAAATTTAGTAAGCTTGTCCACCACTACCATAATAGAATCATATTTATTAGCAATCCTAGGAAAATTGGTAATGAAATCCATGGTTACAACTTCCCACTTCCACTCAAGAATGGAAAAAGGTTGTAGCAAACTAGCTGGATGTTTGTGCTCAGCCTTGACCTTTTGACATTCAAGGCATCTAGCAATAAAATCAGCAACCTCATTTTCCATGCCTGGCCAATAGTATTGTTTTTTAACTATTGCAATTGTCTCTTGGTAGCTTGGGTGTCCTGCATAAGGAACCTTATGCATCTATGAAAATAACAAACTTTTCAACTCCTGATCATTTGGCACACAGAGTCTATACCTATACATGATGATTCAATCCTCTCTTAGCTCACAACCTTCCAATTTCTGTTGTGACATACCTTGCTGTAAATTCACCTTTATGTCCATGTAGCATTGATATGATTTGGAAACCTCTGAAATTCTATCACACAAATCTGACTTGTACATGCCAATGGATGTAGCATGCATCTCATGCATCCTCCTGCTGAGTGTGTTAGCCACCTTGTTCTCCTTTCTTCCAATATGCTTTATGTCAAAGTCATACTCACTGAGGAATTCTAACCACCTACTTTGTCTGACATTTAAATTTGGCTATCCAAACAGATACTTCAGACTACTATGATATGTTCTCAACTCAAATATTTTACCCATGAGATAGTGCTGCCACATCTTCAAGGCATGCAGTATGGTTGCCAATTATAAGTGATGAGTAGCATAGATCCTTCCATGCTCTTTTAACTTTCTAGATTCGTAGCACACCACATGCCCATTTGACTGAGGACTCCCCCAAGCCCTTCCTTTCATGCATCCGTGCACACAACAAAGTCTGCATATGAATCAATAATTATCAAAATTGATGCACTTGTTAATAAAGTCTTCAAGTGATGCAAACTTCTTACACAATCAAAAGTCCATTCAAATCGCACAACTTTATTTTGCAAGGATGTAATTGGATGCACAATATTTTAGAATCCTTCAATAATCCTTTTGTAATATCCTACAAATCCCATGAATGACCTCACCTCTGCAACATTTCTTGGTGTCGGCCATTCCTCAATGGATTTTATCTTTTCTGGATCCACAACTATTCCTTCCTTGGAAACGATATGACCCAAATAATGAATTTGTCGATGATAAAATGAACACTTGCTCAACTTTGCATATAGTTGATGCTCCCTCAATACCTGCAGTACCATTCTCAAGTGTTTCTCGTGTTTTTCTTTGGACTTTGAGTAAATAAGTATGCCATCTAGAAATACAATGACAAACTTATCTAAGTAATATCTGAACACTCCATTCATCAAACACATGAAGAAAACTTGTGAATTTGACAACCCAAATGGAACCACTATAAACTCATAATATTTGTACCTCATTCTGAACGAAGTATTTATGATGTCTTATTATTAATTCTCACTTGGTGATATTCAGATCTGAGATCAATATTTTAAAATATATACGCGCCCCTCAGTTGATCAAAGAGGTCATCTATCATTGACAAAGGATAATAGTTCTTTACTGTTACTTTGTTCAACTGTCTGAAGTCGATACAAAGTTTCATCATACCATCCTTCTTCTTCACAAAAAATAATAGTGCACCCCAAGGTGACACACTTAGGTGTATATACCCCTTCTTTAGAAGCTCTTCAAGTTGCATATGCAATTCCTTCAACTCTGGCGTACTCATCCTATAAGGAGTCTTGGATATGGGTGTTGCTCGAGGCATCGGATTTATAGAGAAATCAATATCTCTTTTTGGTGGTAACCCCAATATCTCTTTAAATAAATCCTCAAAATCTTTTAGTACTACACAGTATTCAACATTTGACACTTTATCCTTAGGTGCATCCTCCATGTGTGTTGCAAATACTTGACATCCTTTCATGTAGTTTTTATTCAATTACAAGGCTGAAAATTATCTGATAGTTACAGCTCCTGGAATTCCTTGAACTGATCTTAAGTTTCCTTCCTAATCCAAGCAAGTAAATGTCTTATTGTAACAGTCTAGAATGACATGATGTTGGTCCAACCAATCCCTACCAATGAGGAAACTATACGAACCCAAAGGTATGATATTAAAATAAGCTTTCGTGCTCAATCCATTCATTTCCATTGGACATGCCTTAACCATCTCATTAATTTTCCTTTTTTCTCCTATAACTAACTACACCAACCAAGATTTTCCAAGCTTGCTTCTCGAAAATTGAAATCTTCCCACCATATTAGGATCTAGATAACTATGAATAGCTCCTGAATCAATTAAAGTAGAAATGGGTTGGTCATTAGTCTTACCTTCCACTTCAACCATGTGTGACTGAAACTTAGCTTGCTTGTTATCTAGCGCTGTGTAAATCCTAGGTACATTTCTGCCCATGTCTTCAACTGTCACAACTTGTTGAACATTGTGCGCAGTCCTCATTTTTTCACCTCTTTGAGGGAAATCTTTGCGCATATGATCTCCGCCACAACCCCAACATTGAATAGGTTGTTGCTTTGGTTTTTCCCCACTATCTCCATCATTCTGGGCTCATTATGAGTTGGTTTTACTTGCACATTATTTCTAAAAACAAAAATGGTGGCTTAGTCCCCTTCTTCCTCTATTCCACCTTGCTTTTCATATTTTCTTCCCAAACCTTATCGAAAGTCAGTCTTCCCCTTTGTTGATCATAAATATATTTAGCATGCCTTATGGTTTCCTCCAATGTCTTGGGTTCATCATATTGTATCTTATCACTGATAATTGAGGGTAGCCCGCTCAGGTACCTTTGAATTTTAACTTTTTCATCCTTAATGAATTCGACATATATTAGCAGCTCTAAGAATCTTCTTTCATACTCATCTATTGTCATACTCCAAAGATTGAGTTCAAATAACTACTTAATTTTCTTGTCATAGTATCTCTTGGTTAATTAATTCTTTTGAAAATACCTCTTGAACTCCCTCCAAGTAACCTTCTTTTCATCAATGTGTTGCACTTGAACGAATTGATTCCACCACATTGATGCTTTTCCTTTTAGCTGATAGATGGAAATTCTCCCTTCTACTTATGTAGAGAAATTATGTAGCTAGAAGTACTTCCTCATATCCAACATCCAAGTCTCTGCATCTTCATCCTTCTTGTTCTCATTATCAAAGGTAGGAGGCTTGATCTTATACATTTCTCCCTGTAGCTCATCTACCCAAATCCTCCTCTTATTCTTTCTGGTAGGAGGTGGACTTGAGCTACTACACACTTTCCTAAATGAATGCTTTAGTGACTGATGATGATTCCTTTCAACAATTCTTGTTTCTCTTCTCTTCTCATCACGAGACATGCAACTTCTTGACCTACTTGTCTTTGTATCCTTATCCATTTTATTTTCTATTATGTCCAAGCTTTGCATCAACTTGATATTGAAGTCATCTTGCTACTCCTTCGATTTCATAAGCCTTTCATTATCATCTTTATAGATATGGACATATTTTTGCAATCTCTTTATGGCTTCTACCAATTTTATACACTCCTCCTTGGATTATGTACCATCAACACCCAAAATGACATACAAATCCTCAAATTAATCATCAGGGTTGTAAGTTCTATGGGCATCTTCCATGCTTTTGAATTTCTACGTTGATTTTGTCCTAGTCTAACCGATGTTAATTCTACAAAATGTGTAGGAAATAAGATTTGTTAGATTAATTCACGAGACAACTTCAAGAAAACTTTGCACCATTTTTTTAGAATTCTTTCTTTTGATTTCTTGGGTGAATAATTGGACTCCTTTATCCAAACTTTCCCATCGACTGCTCCCTTACGCAATTCTAAGTCTTGTGCAGTATATCACGGTCATTTGTGTTGGATTACTGAGAGGGGGGGTGAATCAATAATAACGTAATTATAATCCTTTTTCTTCAAATGTTATATCAATGTAGAATTATTATCCAATAATGAGCAGTAATAAATAAACTATCATACACATACACAGTGCACT
>JASDQU010264517.1:0-15416 GCA_032191745.1 Picea mariana
ACCTTCTTAGTGTCACAAAGGTGACACTAAGAAGGTTGAAGATGAAAAGCACTTTCTCTTAGATTGTCCATCCTATACCCATATTAGATATCATTTTCAAAATATTGATCACACTACCAACCTTCCTAACCTTTTAACTCAAGAAAAGTATGGTGATCTTGGAAAGCTTCTCTTAATGCTTTTCGAGCACAAAAACAAAATTCTAAATAATCACAAGCAATAACTTACACTCTTAAGGTCTGATAGACCAATTAGGTCTTAGTGGACGTTAATCATCATCATCATCATCATAAATGAACCTTGCAAAGTCCGTCCGTGAATATTAATATCGGGTTATGTACTGAAGAATAATCACATCACGAGCTTGCATTAAATATCAAAGTAGATTGATTGGACAAGCCACTTTCCCAGTTGATTGAAAACTTGCAGCTAAAGCCACGCTCCTAGTTGCACACTATATAATCTGCCCAAACTCCTTTTTAAGAGCGTAGGGAGCAAGCCAAAGGGAGTAGAAATCATAATAAATCTGACAAATATAATAGAGAGGTAAAGTATCTCATTGTTTTACCTCATTAGTTGGCTCGCTAACATATTGCATGGTTTCATTTCTCTACACTTGAATTTAGCTATATAATACTTGAATTTGGCTATATAATATTTTTGTTAAAATTTACAAATATATATATATAAATGTTTGTTCAAATTTTGATTTTAACTTGAATTTGGTTATATAATATTTTTGTTAAAATTTACAAATATATAAATATTTGTTTAAATTTTGATTTTAACCTAAATTAATTAATTTCAAAAATGTATATTATTTTAAATTATTTAAATAAAAAATTTTAAATAAATAAATATAAACATTTTTAAGTTAAAAAACTATTATATATATATATATATATATATATATATATATATACACACACACACACACCATCATAAACCTTTAACTGTAACTCTAAAATTTTCCATGCATAGGAGCACCATTGAAGAGAATTCTAATAATTAAAGGAATTTGGGCTTTGACAAAAGTAAAGTTGACATTTTCTTAAAGGATTTAAATAGTAAATTAAACCTCCTAACTTATAAGGACAACATTGAAGAACTCTATCATAATTTTACAGCTACCCTTTCCACTTATATTAACAAGTTCTCTTTCGAGGTGTCCTATAAAAAGAATAATAGAATGACCAACCCTTGGTATGATAAAGAATGTAAAATTGCTAGGAAAGGCATTAGGAATGCTTCTAATGAGTCCTTAAAATTGTATGGTTTTCTAATGTCACACCTTAGCAATGGATTTTTTTTATTTGTTTCAATTATTTAAAATCTTTTTTGGGAAAATCCCATTCGCTATTGAACAAATTTTGTATTGCCTAGTCGACATCATTTATGTTAAATATATAAGTGAAATATATTAAAATATTTTTATAGATAATATTTTCATATCCACACTTATTCAATACAGAATATCAAATAATCTACAAATTTCATATCCTTACTACAAATTCATTTAAATAACATTTTCATTTTATTTGTATGAATGTAATTATAGATACCATTAGCAATATATTATCTATACTATTTTTAAAACATTTTAATTTCTTACTATGAATCACTCTCTTGTATTGTTTTCATGTATTCAAACTTAGGCAGGTATTTGCTACTATGTAGCCTTGTTTTTATAATGGATCCATCTAAAAGTTAAAAATATATTTTGTTTATTTTAAATCTTATTCATATTTTTAAAATAACTAATATAAATATAAATATTAATTTTACATGTGATACCAGTCAACATGAATATAATTCCAAGAGTATTTTCAAAGTTGTTAACTTTGCTTGTTTCTTCAGGAAAAAAAATACAATGTAATCACCCAAATCAAAGAAGATTGTTGGATGGGGCTTAGTGAGATGTAAGATAATTTTAATTGCAATATATCTATGGTTCTAATTAACAACATTAATATGAAAAATTCACTCAAATTACTTGGGTGTTCCATTTGTCCGTTTTAACTTTCTTTTATCGATTTTGCAATCAAGGCTTGTGGTTTTGACTAATTGTGTAGATGTCCATGGTGATTAGCTTGAAAATCAACCTCGTTGTTGATATATGATTTCATTTTTATTAATTTAGGTTTTTAGTGGTATACATATATATACAAAAATGAAGCCACAAAACGTTGGTTTCAGCCGAAATCCACAAGCATAAAGGGGCCTTGGGGAAAAAGAAAGAAAGAGAAAAAAGGTAAAGATGGCCCTAAACCTACTGCCACAATGTAGTACATAGAGAACCATTATAAAGCTCAAATGAATAATTTCCATGAGCCGAAAGAAAGGTGGGGTTTCAAAAACATTATTTGTATTTTCATTTTCTTTTTAATTGTATTCATAATTGTCTCTGGAAATGTTTACATGTACACTTATCTATCTCAAGGTCACAAAATGGAAAAATAAATTTAAATGAAAGGATTATGACAAACATCATCAATTTAAGTTTTTATTTGAGGAAGATTGACGAGTTCGTATTTATTGTAAATGAAATGTCATGCTCCTCAATCCCACTGATGTTTTAAAAGGGCCTCCAAAAAATATTTGTTTAAGAAGAAAAAGTTATATTAAAATCTAGCTAATTTACAAATGCAAAGCTAGGGTCTACAATTGCAGTGAAATTCTTCTATTATGTCTCTATGTCCTAATAAAATAGATAATTTACAAATGCAAACCATCAAGACTATAATTTTAATGAAATTCTTCTATTCAGTCTATGTATTGTGAATAAAACCATGTTTAACGGAGTAATATTATCCTAAGCACTATGTAAATGACTCAGTATAGAGAGACAAAACTATTAGATGAAAAGATATTAGGGAAGGTACCAATACCAAACCCTTCCATTCTTATACCTCTAAGCCACATTCACATAGTCTTTCAAAGGTGTGGATTAATTCTTCCAGCAACCAATGTAACATTGCACAAACGTCTCTATTTTTATAGAAACAACTCAATTTATAACTTCACCTTTGCATTTAGTTAGTTTCACAATTTTTTGGGAAGACCTCCCAAGTTAAAGTGCGCAAAAATCTTCTTTTTACATAGAAGCCACTCAATTTATACTTTCACCTTTGCATTTAGTTGTTCCACAACTTTATGAAAGAACTCCCAAGTTAAAGTAGTATGAATTTCGAATTTTAATAAGCAAAAAAATGAGCAGATGATGAACAATACTCCTTCTCTTAAACATTTATACACAATAAAATAAATCTATACTACGATTCATTGGGACTGGTTTGGTCAGTGAAGATATAAATGCTATTAAACATTGATCTCAAGTTCAATATGTTGTCTTATATTACAACACCATCAAATATAATAGTTTTATGATATTTAGATTTGGCGTTTGATACAGATCATCAAATTGCCTCGTATATGTCTGATTCGGGTGGTTGAAAATTTACTTCGTATATGTTTGCTTTCGATGGTCAAAAAATTGATAGAAATACAATTTGCATTACTCAATTTCAATTTGAATTTGAATATTTGGATAAATTCATAGCTCTGATAGTCAAGATGACAGTTTACAATTACTGAAATACCAACTTTATATTCAAATGTAAATTTCAACCAAAATGATATAATAACCCTATTCCACATATTATTGTTCACTAAATCTTTTTGCAAAACTTATAATTCGAGGATAACCAATATTTATATAGTTGTAATATTTAATGAAATATAAGTTTCATTCACCAATTTTTCTTTTTAAAATTGCAATACATAGTTATTCATGTGCCAAACTAGCATATAATGAAATATTTGTCTCTTTCACCAAAAATTTTAAAATCTCTTGCAATTTAAAATAAGATTCAATTGAAGACATATTGTAAATTGAACATGAATATATGCCCTTGGATTCTATAAGAATAATTATTATGATTTAAATTTCATTTAAAGGCTTACATAAAAAAAAATTAAAAAAACACAATTAGTTCCTCTTGTTTAAGGTTTTTAAATGAGATTGGTCTTTTAAAATGCCACTTCTGTGTATTGTATGGTGCATGTATGTGAGTTTTAGTCGTACTATAATATGTTTCTATTAAGTAGGTTTTATTTATAGGCTTCATTTATTGTACTTTTATTACTTCGGCATTCCCATTCACCTATTTAGGGGGTATGCTAGTTGTATTATATAATTTCAACTTTCCCAACCTACCATTGTAAGATCTTTGACACAATTTTTAACAGTGTGAAATATTTTCGCATCACAACCTGCTGGAAAGGGAAAGTGGTCATTGATTTTCGCAACTCACATCACAACCCGCTGAAAAGGGAAAGTGGTCACTGTAACTCCGCTCCACGCGTACATTCAGAGTGTGAAAAATCATCGCAAGTTTTCACAACTCACATCCAGGTTGTGGGGAATGATTTGGGCACAATCAAAGTTGGAATATACACTTTTGATCAGAGCTTTACTTCAAATATGATTTTCTCTGCTTCACACGTTTAGGAGGGTTACCAAATCAACTTATGACTGAGTGGGCATACGGTTGCTTGCAGTTTCAGCAATCTAATCTTGTTTACTTGCTTAAATTTTATCACAATTTATGTTTATCAATCCTTCCATTAATCCAAATTCATTCATCGCAAGTTTGAAGAGAAGACAACTTAGGACTCTCAAATTGGTGAACATAAGCCACGCTACCACTCAGACACTAATAAAAATTAGAGAAAAGAACTTTCTCAGGTATCTGATCAAATTTAAAGGGTGGGTCCTACTTTCAGTGAGAAGGGTATGTATTCATGGAGCCTTTCCAGGTTGAAATTTTTTCAAAAAAATTACATTTCAAATGACAACAATAAATTGATTCCGCACTTCATAAAAAAATGTGTTAAATAAAATATTACATTTCCAACCAATAACTGAACAAACATTGTATTTTTCTTATTTCAAACTGGAAACAGTAAAAAACTACAAACCTGGATACTGAAATCCCTTACTTTTGAATAATGGCTGACAAAATTTGTTTTGTGTTTTTGCCATTTGTCTGCGACCCTCCAAGGCATTTGCTTTTCGGTTTGGATATGAATAGTGGTGTGGTGGTTGCATTAATCTCCAGGGATGGATACATTAATCTCCCCATCCATTTTCCACCTTCACTGAAACTGTGACTATGAAAAAACTATAATTAGGATTCAAAACCTAAACTTTAACTAGATTCTTCATGTAGAAAAAAAGACATTTGGAGTGTCTTAGCTTATTGTACTATAGTACATTTACTTCAAATTTGATCATTGCTCGCTAGGAGAGGAGTCGAAACTCAAGAGGTGAGGACTGGACACCATTTTCGCCATTTCCATGGACGTCGTAGTAGTTAGTTCTCTGCAAAAAGCATGCAACAACAGATATTTTATTTCTATATATGGTTTTGAAAACTATCGATTCTCTAGCATGTGTATGATTAGGTTATTATTCACTGGCCATTTTCAAAATCTTCTTTCAGTGCATCATTTGGGATTTGGTAGCACACTTCCCTTTTTATTATATGTTATATGGAAGACGAACTTAAAACCAGAGTGAAGAAAACCGACTCACAACATTTGGAGACGGGGAAGCGAAGATAAAGATTCGTTCAAGTTAATCAACGAGAATTACAAATATATATATATATATGTTGTATAGTTGAGGAATGGTTTAGGAACGTTGAGACAATTGGAAACTAATCATCGTTAAACAAACTAATTTCTCCATTATTCTAAGTCTCCCCTTTAATGAAGAAAGGATTGACATCCACACCTAACATCTCTCTAAACAGTTCAAATTTGATCTTCCCAAGAGACTTAATGAAAATATCAGCAGCGTTTTCACTAGTATTACAATACATTAAAGAAATGTCATTAGACTACATCTTTTCTCGAACAAAATGGAACTGAGTATCAACATGTTTTTTCCTTGAATGATAAACTAGATTATTTTCCAACTTGATTGAGCTCCGATTATCGCATTTGATTATCGTAGCTTTCTTTTGTTCTTCTCCAATATCTTGAAGTAGTCTTCTCAACCAAACAGCTTCACAAGTTGTTGCACACAACTCTTTATATTCTGCCTCAATGGATGACAAAGATATAGTATGTTGCTTCTTACTGCTCCATGAAACAATCCTAGATCCAATGCCAAAATCATAACCTATAGTAGATCTATGATCATCTGGATTGCCAGCCTAGTCAGAATCTTAGTAACTTTTCAACTCAACATCGAATGAATCAGTATATTTAATACCATAATCAAGTGTGCATTTGAGACACCTAAGTACCCCTTTCGCTACATTTCAATGGCTTTCTAGAGGTTTTGTCATAAACTGACTTAACACACTAACAGAGTATGTTATGTCAGGTCTGGTTGTAGTGAGATAGTTCAAGCTTCCCACCATATGTCTATACAATGTATCATTTACCTCCTTCAAACCATCATCGCAGTAAAGTTTTTTGTTCTGCTGCATTGGAACATAAGAAACTTTACATTGATTCTTTTTAAACTTCTTGAGTACTTCTCTGCCATATTTTCCTTGAGACACAAAGGTTTGACCAGCATTCCTCCAAATTTCAAGACCTAGGCAGTAATGTAACTCACCAAGATCTTTCATTTCAAATACTTGTGACATCTTCTTCTTGATTCCACTAATCATTTTTTTTTGAATTTCCTATAATAATTAAATCATCAACATATAAGGAAATCAATACAACATGCCTCTTTTCATCAAAATTGGTATACAAATTTGGATCACTTTTTCTCCTCATAAAACCCTGCTAAAGAAAGAATGAATCTATCTTCTCATACCATGACCTAGGTGCATGTTTCAGTCCATACAATGCTTTCTTTAATTGACATACTAAATGTTCTTGACCACTTTTCACAAAATCCTTTGGTTGAGTAAGGTAAACCTCCTCTTTTAACTCACCATTTAGGAAAGCAGACTTTACATCTAATTGGTGAAGCTTCCAATGGTGTTTTGTAGCTAGTGCAATTAACATTCTTATAGTGTTTAATTTAGCTACTGGTGCAAATGTTTCTGCATAATCAATGCCCTCTTTATGTGAATACCCTTTTTCCACCAATATGGTTTTATATTTATCTATACTACCATCTAATTTGAATTTAGGTTTGTACATTCATTTACATCCTATGGGATTTTTATCTTTAGGCAATTTAGTCAATTCCCAAGTTTTGTTTTTCATTATAGAGTCATATTCTTCATCCATTGCTTCTCTCCACTCTTCATGTTCATTAGCTTCATTAAAACTCATGGGTTCTATGAAATTTGAAATATTACTCATTAGGGCATAATCTTTATATTTTTCGTGGATGAACTTGTCGTGAAGATCTTCTCAATTGGCTGGTGACTTCTTCTTCGTTTTGTGAAGATTCTTCTTCACTACTAGATGTATCCATGTCATTGGGTGCATTTTCCTGATGTTGCTTGTCTTCTTTGACCTCCTCATCTTCAATAAGTACCTGCCATCCTTCATGATTGTTATCTTCATTATTTCCTTCTGCCTGCTCATGGAAAATTACATCTCTACTCGCAAACACTTTATGAGTAGATGGATCAAACAATTTATATGCTTTAAATTCTGAACAGTACCCTATAAAAATACATTTGATAGCTTTAGCATCAAGCTTCTTCATGTTCTCATTTGGAATGTGTGCAAAAGCCTTACACCCAAATATCCTCAAATTATTAACTTTTGGTTTAGAATCATACAAGGCTTCGAAAAGAGTTTTATGATCAAGACACCTTGTTGGAATTCTATTATTTAAATAACCAGCAGTGTTAATGGCCTCAGCCCAAAAAGCATTTGAGAGATTCTTACCTTCCATCATACTTCGTGCATACTCCACTAGAGTTATGTTTTTCCTTTCTACAACTTTGTTATGTTGTGGAGTGTGGGGTACTGTAAGTAGTTGTACTATTCCATGATCTTTGCAGTACTTGATGAAGTTCCCCAATATGTACTCTCCCCCTTGATCTGAGCGAAGGATTTTGATGGGTTTTCATGTTTGCTTCTCCACCATGTTTTTAAATTCCTTGAAGTATTCAAAAACATCACTCTTTTTCCTGGGGAAATAAACCCATGTGTATCTTGTGGAGTCATCAATAAACAATAAGAAATAATAAGCACCTCCTAGCGACCTTGTCTGCATTGGTCCACAAACATCAGTGTACACAAGTTCTAATAGATATTGATTTCTCCTATCAGGATTAGAGGGGAATTCATCTCTGTGCATCTTTCCTAATGCACAACCTTCACAAGAAGCATACTCATTCTTCAACATAGGGAGACCTTCAACCATACTTTGTTTTTGTAATAACAACAAATCATTATAATTAATGTGACCATACTTTTGGTGCCAAATATTTTCTGTAGGCATAGTTGCATAAGTTAAAGCTTGACGATTCTTGCTAGTGACATCAAGTTTGTATAGGCCTCCAACTCTGACTCCTGAAGAAACAGTTATGTAATGATCCTGCAAGTCTTTCACTATACAATGTGTCTTGAAGAATTCAACCTTCAAATCTTGATCTGTAATGGTGGACACAGAAATCAAGTTTTTCTTTATCCCAGGGACATACACAACATTGCGAATGTGTCTGACAATACCATTCAAAAGTGTCACTGGAATATCTCCATATCCCTTGATTTGATAAGAGCAATCATCTCCAAGATAAATATGGGCACCATTATGTGTTTCTTTAAAGTTTGTATACCAATTCTTGTTACATGTCATGTGAATTGAAGTGCTAGAATCAACAAACCATGCATCAACGTCATCAGTTTCAGCAGACAATGCAACATTAGACACAAACAATTTGAGATCTTTTGGTTCAATATTTGGGTTTTCTTCTGCAAAGTGTCATTAATGTTTTCTATTTTTATGCCTAGCCTCATCATCATTTTTCTTCTTATAACATTCTCTGGCAAGATGCCTAGTCCTACTACAATAAAAGCACTTAGGTTCATTTCTATTCGATGGCATACCTTGATTTGGCTTTGAGTTCCTCTGAAATGAACTTCCTCCTCTGCATCCTTCTTGTGGTTTCCCTTTAGGGAATCTCTTCTTTGTCCATAGTGTTAAGTCTAAATTCTAAGGCTTCAAATTCGCGCACCTCTCTTCCTCTTGCAACAATAGACCTGTCAGTTCCTCAAAAGTAGGAGATTTCTCCCTTGCTTCAAAGCCTGTTATAAACATTTGATAGTCCTCTAGCATTCCATTTAGGGCAATTGTGACAAGATCAATGTTTGACACTTTTTCTCCTATATCTCCTAATTTATCTTTCATTTCTTTAATTCGCCCAAGAAAAGTACTAAGAGACTCATTTATATCCATTTTAATACTTAGAAATTTACTCTTTAGGAAAAGAATGTGATTCATATTATTAGTTTGATACAGATCTTTAAGTGTTTGCCACGTTTCATTAGAAGTCTTAGCATCTCTAATATGCAGAATTATGTTATGTTTAACAGACATTCTCAACAATACCTTGGATTTGTTCTCTCGCTTATCCCAATCTAGGATTGGTGTTGTTGTCGCACATGCAGTTGCATCAGGTCACACTTCATCTCCTTTCACAATCATTCATATGCCATAACCTTCCATCAAAGTTTTCATCTTGAATTTCCAATTTGTGAAATTCGATCCATCCAATTTGTTGGCTTCATTGAGGTAGGTTTCTGCCAACGGATTCACCATCCTCTTTATTTATTTATCGCTTTAATCAGCAAATATCTAGCAGTGTGATCTCACTTTTGACTTTAACAACAGGTTTGGCTGCAGTTACATTTACAATGCGTGCATTTAAATATTTCTAAGAAGTGATCTCATTTGATCACTCTACTCCTTCCTCTTCGCACAACCTCTCAACGCATAAACAATAGACAACGACTCAAGGGGATCGTAGCGACAACTTCATACACTCTCCACGCGATCTCTCTTCTCACGCATATTTTCCTTTGCACGAAGACATCGCACCAGGACGGAAATACCAATCACTGGCGGCATCCCCACTAGTTGTCCCTTCGCTGGAAAGATGCACAGAACTCATACAGCGCTCGACCCGATGACAGAATGCGTCCCTCTTCTCACTATTTGATTTGTCTGATTAGCGATCTGATACTTTCCTCCAGGTAGAGTGCACGGGAGCGGGTGCTCTCTTCTCAAATTGAAGTGATCTATCTTCACAGGAGAAGACTGGAGGAAGCACGCAGCGATATGGCTCCTCACTCCACCGACGCACCACAACAACGCTCCAGCGTTCAGCTCCTCTGGCTCTGCAGGTTTCTCAAAAAGTAGGAGTGATGGCTCTCAACTCTCCTCTCGTGTAGAGTCACTCGGTAGAGGCTTTCTCGGCTCTTATCTCGGCTCATGCAGCGATCTCAAGGGACGCTCCTCCTCAACAGCTATAGTCTTCGCCCTCCACAGCCAATCTCCCTCTATGCAACCTCTCCATAGAGCAGAAGAAGAGATCACTCGCGTATCGACCAGAATATTAAACATAGTGTAACCTCAATAATCTGACTGTACACTGCCAGTTGTACTGGACAGCTGTACTTTCTATTTTTGTCTTTCTTGAGCCTATTTAGCTCAGCTATTTCCCTTTACATTGTATCTTCTTAGAACTTCTTCAGAACTTCATTTTTGTACTCTTCTTCATACATTCCAATATACTGTTCTATTCTTTTCTCTTTGCATTTCTCTTTTCCTCACAATTTATCATGGTATCAGAGCTTTAGCAGTAAGCCTCTTCACACATTTCGGAGAGAAACACGATCCTCACAGCGCAGAGCTTCACGGATCTTGAGAGCACGCGACACAGTCTCTTTCACAAGGTTTGGAGAGTCGTCCGTCATACTCTCGAAAGATCCTCGCAGGAAACTTCCACGAGGAAGCAGTCCATCTTACGTTCAAAAGATCAACGTAGGAAGCTTGCAGAGGTTGCAAAGCGTACAATGCTCGAAAGATCCAGGATGAAGAGAACGCAGAAGAAGAAACAATAAAGATTCTTGTAATTTTTCAAGAATCGTCAAAAATTGACGAAGAAGAGCTGCAGAACGGAAGAACGTTTAAAGAACTCGAAGAATTCATTCAAAATTGTTAAAGATTGATGCAGAAGGCACAATCGTTTAAATATTTTTGGAAATCGCTCAAATCTGTCAAAGATTGTAGCAGAGAACGAAGAACTTGTGAAATTCTTTCAAATCTTTGAAAGATTCACGAATCTTTCTTCCACAGGAGCAAAGAACACATTCCATGTGCAAAGAACAGTCATCGAGGCTGTATGATTCATTCTGCGAACGGATCCGCAGCGGGAAACTAGTTCAGAAGGGACGAAGAGAGCGTGGAAAAGGAGAAATCATTTCAGCTGTTTGATCTTGTGCAGAGGCTCGACAACCATTGGATTAGCGAGAAAGTGCACGAGGTTTAAATCCTCTAGAGCACACAGGAGAAATTTTGACTTGAGAAGTCCCGACATCATCTGGACTGTCCATCAAGAAACACGTGGCGAGATCTCGGCATTTCGTGACTCGCAAAGTGTAAAGGTCAGAAGACTGTCGTGAGAATTCGCGAATCGCAAAATCATGAGTCATTCTGGACCGTTGGATCGAGATAGATCGTGAGTCGTCGATCTCATAACATCGCAAAATCAGGAATCGGGAGTTGGACGAGCAAACATTTCCCTCCAAAAACTCTGATACACGATATCGCGAAATCCCGAGAGGACCTGTGAGTCGTTCATCTCAGAGGACAGGTGGCAGTAGATCCGAGTGTCGTTAAATCGACATTTCGGAGTTCGCGATTTTGAAAGACCATTGCAACAGGACTTCGAAACTCGTGAAATCGTGATACGCGAAATAGCGATAAAGTCTCAGTCGTCCATTTGACCGGACATGTGGCGGACATCGAGGAAACCGTCGGCGTTTCGGCATTCGGGGTTTCAAGTTGATAGAGAAATTGTGTCAACGGAGCATCGCAAGTCGCGATATCCCGAGGTTGAATCAAGACCGTCCATCTTGAGGGGACGCGTGGAGTAAATTCGAGGACTCGGGAAAAGTCCCGAAAAGGAAAGGGCCATCGGCATATCGAGATTCAGCAAATTGTGAATCCTGAGGACAAGAGATCGGGTTTCTTTGTGGTGAAAACCCTGTAAATGATCGAAGCCATCCATCTTGAGGAGACACGTGGACGAGATCGGGGGAGTCAATCGGCGCATTGGCGCTCAACGTTTCGCAGATCCTAGAGACGAGACGTCCAGGACATATTCAATCGCGAAATCGCGAGGAGAGATCACAACCATCCATCTGTTGGGACGTGTGGCGGAGATCAAGGCAATCGGGAAAGTCCCGAAAGGAACGCGCCATCGGTAAATCGGAGATCGGGGAATCGAGGATTCAAAAGAAATCGTCATCAGAAATCGCGAAATAGCGATTCGCGATATCCCGATAAGATCTGGACCGTCAGATCACACAAGATCTGGACCGTTGAATTGTCTAAAGGCAATTTTTCACATTTTGGCGATTTGAAAGACAAAGAAACGGGAAAATCCTGTAGCGCTTTAAAAGTAAGGCGCGTGGTCACATTGCAAGGAGACTAAGGGCCAATTAAGGCCCGATAAGCTCCCTTCAGCCATCGGCAAATCGGCAAATCGGCGATCGGAGGTAAATACGAAATTTCCCTCTATTTTTTCTGCAAATTTTTTTTTATGGCATCGTCTAGCAACTTAGGACCAACTCAAGGTCCGATTCTTCTGGAAAAGAATTATGAGTTTTGGTCTCTACGAATGAGGTCATTCTTGCAAGCATAAGAGTGCTGGGAACCAGTGGATCTTAGATATGTGGAACCAGATCCAACAGCCCTATCTGCCATGAATAATCCACAGCGAATTGCTCAGGCAACACTGAGGACCAAAGAAAATAAAGCGAAATTTTGGATTTAGAATTCTATAGATGACTCAATTTTCTCAAAAATCACAGGCGTTGATACTTCCAAATAGGCCTGGGATATTCTTAAATCTTCCTACCAAGGAAATGGCAGGGTCAAAACAGTTAAACTGCAGACCTTGAGGACACAATTCGAGACTTTAAGGATGACAGAGTCCGAAAATGTGGATCAGTTTATGACCAGAGTCATGGGAATCGTGAACCATATCAGATTTACTGGCGAATCCATCACTGATCAACGAATTGTTGAGAAAATCCTCAGAAGTTTACCCAAGAAATTTGAAATGGTTGTAACAACAATCCTTGAATCTAAGGATCTGTCAAGATTTTCAACAGAGGAACTAATTGGTTCTCTAGTGACACATGAGACTAGACTGCATCTCACAGATGAGTCAATCTCCAATGCTTTCAAAACTCAATTCTCCTTCAGCAGAGGGAGAGGCAGAGGAAGAAGCAGAGGTTACCAAGGAAGAGGGAGCAATCAAAATAACTCTCATTCCACTGGACGTAACAGACAACAATATCTGAATCAAAATTTCCAAGGTCAAAGACAACAACAACAAAATCAACATCAGAATTTCCAGCCTCAAAGAGGCAGAGGGAGAAGATCAAATGACAAAACAAGCATACAATGCTATTATTGCAAAAAGTATGGGCACTATGAATCTGAATGCAGGAAGAAGCAAGCAGATCAGCTCTCAGGCAGAGCACATGTTTCAAATCATACGGGAGACACCTCAAGAGGTATGTTTCTCTCATGCCACAAGACTGAAGAACAACCGAAAGATCTCTGGTTGCTGGACAGTAGATGCAGCAATCACATGACAGGTAACAAAGAATTACTTTCATGCATTGATTCTTCAATCTCATCTGATATTACTCTTGGAAACGATTATTTAGTCAAAGTTCAAGGAAAAGGAACTGTTCCTATTCTTACTAAACAGAATGTAAAGAAAGACATAAACAATGTCTATCATGTACCAGATCTGAAACATAATTTGCTAAGTGTAGGAAAACTCATTGAACATGGCTATAAGGTACTTTTTGAGGGAGCATATTGCAAAATATATGACAAATACCCCAGCAGAAAATTGATTTCTGAAATACATATGACTCCAAATAGGATGTTTCCCCTTACCCTGAGAACTGCAAATCTGAGTCACCCATATGCACAGAGTGCATCTACTCTGAATGAAACAATGGTTTGGCATACAAGATTTGGACATCTACCATTTCAGAGTCTAAGTCTTCTTTAGAAGAACTCCATGGTCAAAGGTATTCCTATCTTTAAAGAGCAAATTCCCCCATGTGAGTCTTGCATACTTGGAAAACATAAGAGAACTAGTTTTCCACAGTCATCAAATCAAGCCAAACAACATCTTGAACTTTTTCACACTGACCTATGTGGACCAATGCAAACAGAGTCAATAGGTGGTAGTTTTTACTTTCTAACGTTTATTGATGATTTCAGCAGAAAAATATGGATCTATTTTCTCAGACACAAGTCTGAAACATTCACAAAATTCAAATAATTCAAGGTAGAATCTGAAAAACAGAGTGGAAAATATATCAAAGCACTCAGGTCAGATGGAGGAGGAGAATACAACTCCATATAATTTGCAAATTTCTGCAAATCACATGGCATTATCATGCAAACAACAACCAGGTATACTCCACAACAGAATGGAGTGGCTGAAAGGAAAAATCAGACAATAATGAATATGGCAAGAACACTTCTTAAAGAGAAAAGTCTGTCAAATCGGTTTTGGGCTGAAGCAGTAGCATGCTTAGTTTATCTTTTGAATAGATCTCCAACTACAAGTCTAAAGATGAAAGTTCCCCAAGAAGCATGGAGTGGAACAAAGCTTAATGTAGCACATCTAAGGACATTTGGATGCATAACATACACTCACATACCTTCCGAATTAAGGAAGAAACTCGATGACAGAAGTGAGAAATGTATTTTCACTGGATATAGTGAAACATCTAAAGCTTACAGGCTTTACAATCCAATCACCTAGAAACTAATTCTCAGCAGAGATATAAAATTTCTGGAAAATCAATTCTAGAATGATTCAGAAAATCAGCAAATGAACAGTCAAAATCCATTGTTGCCAAGTTCTGAAAACAAAGAAAATTCAGAACAGCAAGTACCTCAAACTATTCTTCCAAGATTGCAGGTACAGAGACAACCTGAAAACTCTCAGGATAACTCAACTTCCAGCAGAGAATCATTCTCTGAACCACAGAATTAGAGAACTCAAAGTTTGCGAGAAATCCATCAGCAGTTGGATGACTTTGAACAGCACAATCTTTTTGCTTTAATGTCATGTCAACCTACATCCTTTAAGGAAGCAGCTAAAGAGCCACATTGGGTTCAAGCCATGAACCAAGAAATTGACTCCATTGAGAAGAACAAG
>JASDQU010264521.1:5067-15415 GCA_032191745.1 Picea mariana
TTTTGTAAAGTATCGATGGTTGATCAAGGCTACCGATTGCAAAAAATTTAACGAAGCACTGGTTATTCTGGTTATGTATTAACATCTAAGACTTCTTGCCTTATGAATGTCAGCTTATTTCCATGTCTTTGTTTATATTGTATTAGAACAGCTCGGAATTGGAGGATCCAGTCGAGTTGTGACTGTTATAGGATGATGTAGGTTGGAATACTCTAACAGTCACGTTGTCTCTAATTAGTCTCTGTGTTTTTCTTAGCGCTAAATGACTTGGAATTGGAGGATCCAGTCAAGTCACCCCTTCAGTTACCCGAATCTCTGAACCAAGAGGATCTTGCATTTAGAGTTTTCTTCTGCAAACTGCTGAAAATCCCTTTGCCTAAGGTAGTTTTTCTCACTCCTCTCACCAAGTCTTCCCCTTGCCCATTTTACAATCATCTACTGACTGAAGTTAGATCAAGACCTCCTTTTTTCTTTACATACCAGGCCCGGTCCCCGAGATAGAGTGATTCCATCCTGAGTATCTACCCATTTGATCACCCATTAAAACAATCGTGACATAAAACTGATGGGCGTTGGGCTCTGCTCCTGCAAGCAATCCAAGAGTGACTTCCGATGCTAACATTTCTGGCACCGTTGTCGGGGACGAAGTTGAAAATTTTCCCCGAGATTGAATGACATTGAGCCTCTGATTCCAAAGGTGCATCGGGTATCAGAGCCTTTGAAGATTTCTATTGTGCACCTGGCGACTCCATTGTGATGACTCTGCTGGGGAGAACCTGCTCTATTAATTGTGGCTTTCAGAGGTAGACACACGCCGTCTCATCCACAGCTGCCTCTAGCTACACCGAAAACTGATCCGTAGGTGGTTCTTAGAAAAGGAAAGAACTCTGAAGAAGAAGCTTCCATCGCCGAACCAGGTAATCCACCATCTCCTTCTGTAGGAACTCCATTTTCTCCTCCTCAGTTTCTCAATAGGCCTCCTTCAGAGGTTTCCTGTTTCCTAAATTTCAGGAGTGTTCCTGCTGAGTTTTCCCCTCCTGTTCTGGGATTGGAGGGAGAAACCCTTGTCACTCCCCTCTCCTCCGAAGTTGTACCCTGGTGTAGACCCAGGACCGCAGAAGATTTCCCCACGCCTAGTTTTACTACTCCTGCGCAAAGAGGAGCACCTACTGACTTGAGATCGCTAGCCTTCTCCTTAAATCCCCTCTTGTTTCCCACTCCACTTCGAGACTCACTCCCAGTAGCCCCTTTGTGAACTCCTTCTCCTCCAAGCTCTCCTCCACCTAATATTCCTATGGCTGGTGCTAATCCCCCTCTAAATAGAATGGACGCCATAGTCGCTGCCAGATATGTTCCCTTAATCCTACCTCATCCTATGAATCCTCTCCCTCCTGGAGATTACTTGAAGTATATGCCCAAGTTCACTGGGGAAGGGAACATAACTACGGAAGACCATCTGGATGCTTTCTACAGTTATGCTGACAACCTAAACGTTGAAAATGAAGATGTCTGGATGAGAGTCTTTATCCAGAGCCTAGATGGCGAGGTGAGGAAATGGTTTAGAGGATTATCCCCTGGATCTATTGTTGGGATTGAAGCCCTAGATAGTGCTTTCCTGAGGAAATGGGGAGATAGGAAGGATTTCATGTATTAAATGACAGAGTTCGGGTCTTTGAAGAAGATGGAAGGAGAGTCTGTCTCCGACTTCTCCAAAAGATTCGATAAGATGTATAACAAAATCCCTGCCGAAATAAATCCTTCATAAGCCTCAGCCAAGATTTCTTATGCTAGTGCGTTTGACCCCGATTTCTGTTTGTTATTGAAAGAAATAAGAGCCACCTCCTTAGCTCAAATGCAAGACGCAGCCATATAAGTGGAATCCAATGTATTAACAGATGATAGACTAAGAAACAAGACCGACGCAGACAGAAAAAAGGGAAGGTCGGAAGCCTTAACTTCTGGCCCATCGGTGCCCTACCCTCAGGTGGAGTAGCTGACCAGGATGGTAAAGTCTCTGTCTGCAAAGATGGATAAAATGAAGGTGGAAGGGAGGCAAGCATACAAGGGCCATCAGAATGCCGAAAACAAAGGAGGTTTCAGGAGGCCGAACAATATTACTCCTCCGACTGTGCAAAGAGAAAGGGGAAGAGAAAGAGAAGATCAGAAAATTCAGGCCCCCTTTCAAAACAATTTTGTGGCCAAGGGGGAAGAAAGGGAAACAGATGAGCTAGACCCTGAAATCCATTTCTTTGGAGACACCCCTCCTTTTCCTCATCTCACTCAATCAGCATACGAGGAGTCTCTCATGAACAGTCAGCTAAATGAACTGAGCAAAGGGGACAAGGCTAGTGGCCGCCAAGGCAGGTATGACCTAATGTCCCAGAATAAGACAGGAGCACTTGAGGTTCATGAGCAGTCCACTAGATCAGAGAAGCCTGCTAATGAGGTAGCGGACAGTCATAGAGGTAAGAAGACTCAATTCCCCTCTCCCATAGTTTAGAGTCATGTTCCCGAAATAAGAGAAATCCCAATTCTCTTGTCTTGTTTTAATTTCGAGCATGAAATTCAAAAAATCAGAATCCCTGTGCCATTGACATAATTGATTAAACATGAAGGGTTCAAGAAATGCTTCTCTGATCTTTTACAGTCTGAGGTCTCAAGCCTTCCCATAGACTCCATCAATTTTCAAGATGAAAAGCCTACAGTTATTCTAGGTCCTATGGTAGAAGACAGGAATGACTCATTCCCTCCCTTCTACACTTCCTTGAACATACATGACAAGGTACTGCACAATTGTTTGATGGATTCAGGGGCTTCTCACAACTTCATGCCCAAAACCGTCATGGAAGAGTTAGGGCTAGAAGTCACCCGAGCCTATCATGACCTCTATTCCTTTGACTCCAGAAAGGTTCAGTGACTAGGAATTATCAAAGACCTGGTCATGACCTTGTTTCAGCTGCCCATGAAAAGTGTGGTCATGGATATTGTAGTAGCCAATGTCCCCCCCAAGTTCGGTATGTTGTTATCAAGATCTTGGATAAAAATACTGGGGGGAAATTTGCAAATGGACCTCACATATGCTACTATCCCAGTGTTTGGAGGAGAGCATAGAAGGCTATACAGAGAAGCCCAACTGGCCTATATAATTAGTGATGAGGCCAACCCTACCAACCATCCCATTTTTTCCTTAGACACTAGTTCCAGTGTGCTACAACTCACCAATGCTCCCGAACCTCCTATTAAACTCAGAAAGCATCCCACCATTTCCCCTAAATTTCCTCCCTCCATCACCCCCATCTGGAAAATGTTCTTCGATGGAGCCTCTTCCAGGGAAGGTGCTGGAGTTGGGGTGGTTTTTGTGTCACCCGTTGAGGAAACCATATCTCTATCATACAAGATGGAATTTGAAGCTACCAACAATGTGGCAGAGTATGAGGCTCTCTTCCTGGGGTTGAGAGCCGCAAGGGAAATGGGAATTCAGGAGGTAGCAGTGTTCGGTGATGCCGAGTTGGTGGTCCAACAAATCAAAAATGCTTATCAGGCTAAGCATCCTCGAATCAGAAGCTACAGAAATGAGGTGTGGGACCTAGTTGACAGTTTCTTCTTCGCATTCAACATTTCTGTCATCCCAAGAGAGAATAACACAGTGGCAGATTCCTTGGCTACATCAGAAGAAAATTTCAAAGTACCCTTGGCACCCAAATTCAGATACGATGTGGAAGTAAAATACATGCCCTCCATACATGACAACGTCAAACATTGGAAGGTATTCGAGGATGATCTCGAGATCAAGAAGTTCTTGGAGACTATCGAAGAATTTTCAGAGATGCATATCGACCAAGACTCTGTCTCTGAAGAAAATCTTGATGGGGGTAATTTTCTAAATAAGATCTCAGAGTGTAACATTGTACAGCTGACCAGCAATCATATTCCAAGAGGACTGGTTCCATTGGAAAGGATTTTTGATAAAAATGATGTATCATTAAAAGGAGAGACCTCGGAGGATGACAATGGTACTATTCAGTGCAACATTGGGACCGAGAACGAGCCCAAGTTTGTCAAATTGTCAAGAAGTCTGACAGAGGAGCAGAGGTCCGAATACACTGAACTTTTGAGGTAATTTTCTGACGTGTTTTCCTAGAACTACGAGGACCTCAAAACATATGACACTTCTGTCATCGAGCATAAAATCCCATTAAAAGAGGAGGAAAATCCATTTAGGCAGAAGCTGAGATAGATCAACCCTATGTTGTTGCCTATCATGGAGAGGGAAGTGAAGAAGTTGCTTCAAGCTCAGATCATTGTACCGCTGAGGTATTCAGAGTGGGTGGCCAACTTGCTGCCAGTAAGAAAAAAGAGTGGAGAGATCCAGCTCTGTGTAGACTTCAAAAACCTGAACAGGAGCTCACGAAAGGATAACTACCCCTTACCAAAGATGGAACATATACTGCAGAGGGTAACAGGAGCTTCCAGGATGTCCATGATTGATGGTTTCTTTGGCTACAATCAGGTCTCTGTCCTGCCTGAGGACAGGGAAAAGATGGCATTTACCACTCCATGGGGAACATTCATTTACGCCAAGATGTCGTTTGGATTAATGAATGCAGGGTTCACATTTCAACGTGCCATGGACATAGCTTTCCTCGGTGAAAAGGATAAATTTGTGGTCGTCTATCTGGATGACATCACATTGTTTTCAAAATCTGATAAAGAACACGGTTGTCATCTCAGGAAGGTTTGCCTGAAATGCAGGAGTTTTGGCATTTCATTAAACCCCAAGAAATCTATGTTCTCCATGTAGAAGGGAAAATTACTAGGCCACATAGTATCAGCGGAAGGAGTCAGGATCGACCCTAGCAGAGTGGAGGCAATACAAGCCTTATCAATCCCAAGGTCCAAGAAGGAGGTCCAATCCTTCCTTGGTAAGATTAATTTTCTAAGGAGGTTTGTGCCTAACTTTTCTGAGGAGGTAAAACTTATAACAGCCATGTTAAGGAAAGGAAATGAAGTGAGGTGGACTTCTGAATCGCGACATCCCTTTGAGAAAATAAAGAAGGCCCTGACAGAAGCCCCTATGCCTATTAGCCCCAATTACTCAAAGGATTTCCTTATTTTCTCCTTTGCCTCACCTGACACAGTGGCTGTTGTTTTGTTACAGACAAACAAGGGCGGACTTGAGCAGCCTATCGCCTACTTCAACCGAGCATTGAGGGATGCCGAAGTCGGGTATGACACTATGGAGAAGCAGGCCTATGCCTTGGTAAAGGCTCTCAAGGCATTTAGAGTCTATGTCCTGCATTCAAAAATCATCGCTTATGTCCCCTCAGCCACCATTAAAGACATTCTTATTCATCCTGACATAGACGGGAAAAGGAGTAAGTGGATAGTCAGGATTATGGAATTTGACCTGGAAATAAAGCCTACCAAATTGATCAAAGGTCAAGGTCTAGCCAAGTTGTTGGCTGAAGCCAATTTCCAAGCTTTGGGGATAAGTTTCATCAACGAATGCTCAGGAATTCAGCAAGGTCGACTGTCTGAAAGAGACTCTCAAAAGGAGCCCCCATTAGCTCAATATCCCTGGTATAAGGATGTCATATATTGTCTGCAAGAGCTGCGGCCTCTAGATGGCTTGCCAAGAAACAAAGCAAGAGATTTGAAGCTCAAGGCAGTCAAATACTGCCTTATTGATCACATTTTATATTGGAAAGACCCCCTGGGGGTGCTTTTAAAATGCATGAGTTCACCAGAGGCCGACAGGATCATGGTTGAATTTCACAATAGCCTATGTGGAGTACACCATTTCTGGAAGGCCACGGCCCACAAAATTCTCAGAGCCGGGTACTACTGGCCCACCTTGTTCATTGATGTCCACAGAGGAGTTAGAGCCTATACCCAGTGTCATAGATTTGCAGGAAAACAACAGCTCAAGTCTCTACCTTTACAGCCTGTAGCTATTTCGGGACCTTTCCAGCAATGGGGCCTAGATTTTATTGGAGAAATCCACCCTGCTTTCAGTGGGCATCACAGATGGATCCTGACTGTCACAGACTTCTTTACCAAGTGGATTGAAGCTATCACCACCAGGAGTGCTTCCCACAAGGTAATTATTGGATTCTTGGAAGACCTCATCATAAGATTCGGTTGCCCAAGAAAGATTGTTACAGATAATGCAACCTCATTCAAGGCCGAACCGTTGGTCAAGTTCTGTGAGAAAATTGGAATCAAGCTGATTCATTCCACTCTGTACTATCCCCAGGGCAATGGTTTAGTAGAATCCTCCAACAAAAGTCTCATAAGGATCATCAAAAGATTATTGGAGGACAACAAAAGGGCTTGGAATTCAAAGCTAAAATTTTCCCTATGGGCTGATCGGGTGACTACAAAGAGATCTATAGGCACCTCCCCTTTCCAGTTAGTTTACGGAGCAGAAGTTGTCTTCCCTTCTCAACTGGCCATTCCCATAGAGAAATTCCTCTAGGATCATGAGGAGGAGCCTGATGACATGATCAGAAGGATTCATCAGCTAGTGGAGGTCTACCAGGCCAGGGAGTAGGCAATGGACAGAATTCAGGACCATCAGCAGAGGATCAAACAGGGTTTTGATAAGAAGGCCAAGAAGGAGCGGTTCTAGATAGGAGACCTGGTGTTGAAATGGGATGCTCCTAAACAAGATAAGGGAAAGCATGGAAAATTTGAAGCCCTATGGATCGGGCCCTTCAAAATCTCTAAGGTTTTCTCAAATAACACATATCAGCTACAGGATTTGGAGGGTGAAGAAGTTTTCAACAGCCTAGTTAATGGGCATTTTCTTAAAAAATGTTTTGTCTTAGCCTTCGGTGGCTCCTGTGTTTTGTAAATATTGTCCTTTCTGTTCTTTGTTTTTACTTTTATTGTTCCGGCTTAGTAAATGACTCCATAGCCCAAAAGTAAGGCACTGGAACTGTAAAATGAGTCCCTAGAGCATCACAGGGACGACTCTATCCCCCATGGAGACTAATGTTAGCAACATTACTTGTCTTCGGCATCTGGATATCCAGATCTGCAGGTTACATGAGGGGCATACAAGCACAGCACATAGAAGAAGTCCTTTTCAGGCTTAAAATCAAACAAGCGGGCAAAGTTACAATGTCAACGATCCAGATCCATCCATACGAGTAGGTCAACGGCCGACGGGAAATCGCAGATAGCAGAGTTGCACTGAGAATAGCACAAGTAGATCGTGCCCATATTGTATGCAAGAGGGGACGGTAGTCGTTCATCCCAAAGGACCCATGGCACGAGATCTGGTTATGTCTACTTTTCGGCAGTCGCGGGTTTGAAGGGAGAAGGTTTTATGTCGTTGTACATCTCGAAACCCTGAACCCCGAAGTGCCGATAGCGCCCAAAGTCAGGCCCACAGTATCAAGGAGCAGTCTCAGTCATCCATCTGAAGCAGACACCTGGCGCGCGATTAGGCTCCCCGCCTTTTCACCCATCGCGGTTTCAAAGCGCCTTGGAAATAAGCACAGGGTCACAGCCCGCAATCACTTGAGAAAGGAAAGGAGTTATGCAAAGGTGCCAAAGAGTCGGGTTTTTCCACAGAGGGAAGTACCGCGTCTACCAAGACCAGTTCATCCTGGTTTCAATCCTAGTCCTTGCTAAAGAATTAAATGAAGGTGAACAGAGGTATTTGAAACCTCGGCTCACTTATTGAATGCAAGGTATGGGGGTTCCGGCAGACAATCTGCCCAAGATGGTCATGTACGCTGATTTTCTCCAAAGGGTCATGGCTGGTCCTCATCTGATCAGAGAAAGTCTGCGCACGTCATGTTGGCCTTTAATGTTGCAACTATCTCCCTTGCAGGAGCCATGCGCAGTTATGGTGACATATGACGAAAGTTATCTGTCTGAATTCGGCTGAAGGGACACCACGCCTTGGATGACTGAACATGCCTCTGATAGGTGAATTTTGCTGAGTATATAGACTCAGTCTTTGTATTTTGTAAAGTATCGATGGTTGAGCAAGGCTCCCGATTGCAAAAACTTTAACGAAGCACTGGTTATTCTGGTTATGTATTAACATCTAAGACTTCTTGCCTTATGAATGTCATGTTCTTTCCATGTCTTTGTTTATATTGTATTAGAACAGCTCAGAATTGGAGGATCCAGTCGAGTTGTGACTGTTATAGGATGATGTAGGTTGGATCACTGTAACAGTCACGTTGTTTCTAATCGGTCTTTGTGTTTTTCTTAGTGCTGAATGACTTACAATTGGAGGATCCAGTCAAGTCACCCCTTCAGTTACCCGAATCTTTGAACCAAGAGGATCTTGCATTTAGAGTTTTCTTCTGCAAACTGCTAAAAAGCCCATTGCCGAAGGTAGTTTTTCTCACTCCTCTCACCAAGTCTTCCCCCTGCCCATTTTACAATTAGCTACTGATTCAAGTTAGATCAAGACCTCCTTTGTTTTTTACATACCAGACCCGGTCCCTGAGATAGAGTGATTCCATCCTGAGTCTCTACCCATTTGATCAACCATTAAAACAATCATGACATAAAATTGATGGGTGTTTTTCTCTGCTCCTGCAAGCAATCTAGGAGTGACTTCTGATGCTAACACGGTGTGGACAGTCTCTTAGGAGATGCTCTTCTCCGCAACCCCAGCATTTCAAAGGTTCTCTCTTTGGGTTATCATTCTTTACTGGTATAGGTCTAGAAGTTTTATTTCTGTCCGATGAGGGAAAGTTCTGTTGGAGTACACTCCAGGCTGGAAAGTTCATTCTAGGGTTCTTCTTGTAGTTCTTAAATCTTGAGGATTTGATCCCCTTTTTCTGAAATCTCGAACCACTCTTTTGTTTCCAGTCTCCACGAGACTCTGCCCGATGTCCATATTGCTCATGACAATATGTTGCCTTTTGAATAGTGTCTTCTAAGGTCTTTGGCTCATCAAATTCAATTCTGTTCCGGTATTCCTTGGGTAGCCCACTGATGAAGCATTGCACCTTCGCCTTCTCTGCCTTGATGTATTGTACATATCTCAATAAGTCGAGGAATTTGTTGACATATTCCTCTATAGCGATTTGCCCCAGTTTGAGTTCATAAAACTCTTTTGTCTTCTCATCGAAATATTTTTCCGACAAATACTTCTTCTGGAAGTATTTCTCAAATTGTTTCTAGGACAGGTCCTCCTCGCGAACCCCTTTCACATTCTTAAGATCTTCTCACCAGATGGAAGCTTTTCCGTTTAGGTTGAAAGTGGCCACTCCAGCTTTCAAATTCTCTGAAAAATCATGGACTCTGAAATATTTCTTCAGTCCAAGTAGCCAGGCCTCTGCTTCCTCTCCCTTCTTTATCTCACCATCGAAGGAGGGAGGTTTGGCCTTTCTGAATTCCTCAAATTTATGACCCTTGGAAGTCTTGTGCTTCTTTTGTTTTCTTCAAGATTAGGAACCAGTCCTGCTGCTGGAAGAGCCTTTTGAATCGCCAGCTTCCTTCTCAGAGGAATCATCTGGCACTGGTCCTTTACCTCTGGGGTGGACCTTCCTTGAGGTGCTCCTCTCAGTATGGCCACTGATATGACCATGTTTCTGTATCTTGGGTTCATGCTGCATTTGTCGTTGTAGGTCAGATAAGCTCTGTAGTAAAACTGCATTAATTTCAGTTTTCTTTTCTTGTTCTTTCATCATCCTTTCATTGTCGGCCTTGCAGCTTTGTAATTCAACCATGAGACTCCTCACAGTCTCAGCTAGATTTGGAGGGGTTCTTATTGCTCTTCTTTCGTCAGACTCTTTGTCTCTATTGTGGGAGCCTTCTCCCATGTCTTGGTGAGTCACCATTCTCTGCATCTATAAATTCCCACAGCTAATCATCTGCTTGGGTGAAAATACAAACGTTGGTTATTAGTCAAGAGTTAGATACATTTTTATAACCTGTGCATAAATTCATAACTCTTTCACATGCATACACAGTCGGATTCTCGTTTCCAAGTTTTGAACCTAGATAAGAGAGTTAAGTTAGGGGGTTTCTCCTCTTAGGAGTGCTTCAAACAGAGATTATGCGCAACTCGTTCATGAGCCCAATCAGGCTGAGTGTTGTCACCATGCTCTAATACCAATTTGTAACGCACCACTACCATAATCAAGTTTTCGTTGATTTCTGCAGAATCAGAGCCCCCGAAATATCTACGGAGGCCTAGAGTAAGCTAATTCTCTCTCTCTTCCATGTCATTGCGGGTTAGGATCACAGGTCAAATGATCATGGTGTTTCTTTTATTTCATGCCTCAGTGCTACAAGAATGTTGAATCGTTCGACTCTACAACCGCTGAACCCCGACAGGGCCAGTGACTGGCCAATAGGGACGAATCCCAAC
>JASDQU010264523.1:11120-22891 GCA_032191745.1 Picea mariana
TATCATCTTCAAATTGATGGTCAAATACAAGTGGTCAACAAGTTATTAGAAACCTATTTGAGATGCTTTTCTTTCGAAAATCCACATTGATGGGCACAATGGCTTCCCCTTGTTGAATGGTGGTACAACACCACTTATCATGGAGCTACCAAAATGACATCATATGAATTGTATGTCACAAAACCCTCGTTAGTGGCATCCTATGTACCAATTACCTCCAAGGTTCATGTAATAGATAGAATGCTTCACAATAGAGAAGCCATTATCCATATCCTCAATAAAAACTTGGTTATGGCACAAAATAAAATGAAACAACAAGCTAATTAACAAAGATATGAATGTTCTTTTAACCAAGGGGATAAAGTGTTTCTTCACCTGCAACCTTATAAACAAAAATCACTCAAAGAAAAATTTTCTCATAATCTAGCTCCCAAGTTCTATGGTCCCCATTAGATCATACAACACATCGGTCAAGCCACCTACAAGCTATCTCTCCCAACCCACTCCAAGATTCATCAAGTCTTTCATGTATCATGTTTCAATAAGTTTGTGGGATCAAATTGCAAAGTATAAACCAACCTACTAGAACTTGATGAAAAAGGTTCCATTTGGCTACAACTAGAAGCATTATTAGATACCAGAGAGTGCCAATTATGCCAACAACAATCAATGAAGTATTGATCCAATGGAAAGATATGCAACCAGAAGATGCCACAAGGGAACCAATAACAATTCTACAAAAATTTCCTCACCTTCACCCTCAAGGACACTATTACTTTCTAAGGGGGAGGGCATGTTAGGGTCCTACCCTAACCCCCTTACCTAGATACTTTGTTATTGTATGAGGCCACTTTCTTTGAATAGGGCCCATTAATGATCCAAAAAATTCTTAGATGCTGATAATTTTAAATACACATAAACATCTACTTTATCTTCGAAATAAAATGATCACCTTATTGTTTTGCAAATTACATGTGAAGAACTTATCTAACCAAATCCACTTTAATGATAAATGACTTGCAAATAATTGAACTCAAAATGAACAACGATAATATAATCACATACATAAGTTGGAAAACGCGGAGTTCACCCAATTTGGGCTACCTCTCTAGGTCTGCTTCCAATAGAGATTTTTTTTATTAATGCTCAAATGCTTTTGCATTACAATGACTTTTTTACATGTTTCTCAAATGCAGAAACAAAGTGCATTGTTGGATTCCTGGCGAAAATTCGTGTAAAATCTATATAAATCTTGAAATTTCATCAAGGCACCATTTGGCACACTTTACGGTGTAGGCTCACAACTTTGGTACCCTTGGGTATGAGTTACAATACCAACTATGCATTAAATGTCTGTGTGTACAACCTTGGGTCATGCACCATTAAATAGGGTGTTGTAAATGTGTTGAACCTACACAGAATAGATATAGCTAAACAATAATACACACATTTGTAGAGAGAATTGGAGAAAGAAGAAGAAGGAGAGAAAGAATGAAAGAATTCTCATTAACCTTTGTGAATAATGAATAGTTTACACACGATATACTATGTATAGCTCAATGAGTGCACACTAGAGGTGAACCTGTTAGCGATCAAAAATACACTAGTATTTTTTATTTGTTTTCTCCATTTTTACCTAAAATGCTCATTGATAAATTTTGTTGGGCAAAGTCATAACCTCTAAATCCTTTATCAAAGTTCTTGTTGATCAATTTTTCCCAAAAAACTTTCTGGATTCGCCCTCTTGACCTGCAAATAAATGTCGCCATCTTGACCTAGTCTATTCTTTTGATTTTGAAATATTCCTAGTTTCTATTGAGTTTTATTTGTAAATATGGTGTGTGCTTAAACAAGACCTAGGTATTAAAGCCTATTCACCAAACCTACGTATTTACCAAAGTCAAACAGTCAATACAGAAGTCACACAAGCTTGATTTCTTACAATCCATTGCAAGGTCGAGGTCACATAGAGTTTTAAGTCCATATCCTATCCACCTCATTGATGAGTCATCTATACAAATGAATATATGAAAATCTTATCATCCTGATATATATGAAATTCTATTCATCAAATAAATTAAAAGAATAAAATGCAGAGACACATGCCAAGTCGACAGCCAAGTGCAAGAGCCGAATCTATGTATTCAAATTGCAGGGCATCTATGCTTGTTATCAGCAAATCAAGAATGCAGGTGTCAAGACAATGGTTTCATAGAACTTATAACTTACAGGTGTTCAATGTTTTGCACGTCGAACAGATTGGTGAAATGTCTTGTGGTTTACAGGTGTTGGAACATAAATTGGATGATGAATGCTATACTGTCAAAGAAAAACACACCCATACGATCTTTTCATTCTAGAGCCTACTCTACATTCAGGGTTACATATCAAAACAAAACAGAAGATGTACATTACAGAGAAATGACATATACAGGAGCCTAAAGAGAACAGTGTTTGATTTCTGGATTAGCCCAAAGTACGTGATGTTACTCATGTAGCTAAAGGGATTTTGGAAATGTCCATAAAAACATTTGAATTACGTTCTCCAAGAGTTCTCAATCATTCATTATCAGGTGTTACAGCTGAGACATATGATGTCGATATACTACATTGAGAAAATATAAAACCCAGGGTAAATGCTAGGTGCCTGATTTATCTGGGAAAGGGAGCTTTGTATCTGAGATTTATCTCTTAAAAAACTCGATTACAAAGACCTAGTTGTTGAATGCATACATGCAGGTGTTAATAGCATCCAAGGTATCGTTGTCTCAAAGACCAATGTTTGCAGAATTGTTCAATGTGCTCGCAGTGGCTTGGAAAAATGCCTATGGAGCAAGACGCAAATTGAGGGAACGTCATACGAGTGCTTAACAAATCAAGAAAGTAGAAAGACTTTGGAAAATACAGGAAAGTCCTTATTCTGAACAAGATGATTCATTTTATAGAGAAATGAATGTGCCTATAAAGAGATGGTGTGCTCACAATCTCTCTGCACATGAATCATTGTTCTTGAGAACATTCACATACTCAAACTCGATTACATGATGAAGTTGGTCGAGGAAAAGGTCGGTAGTTTAATCTAAATGTGCCTTTTCTTGATGAGATAGAAGATAAAGACTATGAGCATGCCATGCATAAATTGGTGGTAGCAAATTTATGCCTGAAATGATAGTCTTGGTTATTAGTCAAGACTTCAGTGCATTTGATCTTAATGGAAGGGATTGCTTGACAATGGAAGACTATAGAAGAATTGATCAAATAATGCATCAGCAAGCTGATCAATCTGGTGGCGGGCACTTTCTGGTGGTACAGGAAGAAGGCTATTATATTACTTATGCAGCATATTGTCTTCGTGCTACTCTTAAGGGTGTCCTAAATCTGCCACATCCACTTCTGCTAGATCCACTTGCATATTATCCAGATCAAGTCTTATAAGTGATCTCAAAACTTAGCTATAATTACAAGCATTATCACAGTAGTCTTTTTCAGCACAGTGATATTAAGTTTTTAAACAGTTCTCAAAGATTTCCTTTTCAGTAGCTATTCAGGTTTCAACATGCATTGTTAGCTGCTGAAAGCTCCACTTTCGATAGCTAACCCTACTCCATTTCAGGCCTATAAGCCACCGAAAACACAGACACAGGCAGAATGTCATTGTTTTTGCTCAGACTGAATATTTTTCGTTGTCAAATCATCTCAGCAAGGTTCTAAATGAATCATAGAATTAAAAGGGATAGAGATCACTCTCCCTTTAATGTTTTGAAGTCGATATAGAGGAGATAAGGGTTGAAAATATTTTTCTATTTTTAGTTGAAGATGTTCCCAGGTGTCATAACATAATCTTAAGCTGCATTATCATCACCCAGAAAATTGTTGGAGATGTCGAAGGTGTTAAAGATCATAGACTATGATTAGGATTTGATTCCTTTAAATTAGGATCTAATCCTATATTTTGAAAATTGTTTTGACCTTGTTCTATTTTTAGCATTTTAGATCCATTTTAATAGGATCTAAAACTTCTTTGTGAAGGCTATAAAGACGATCAGTCCTGAGAGGCTAAAGGGGGGTTTGAGGCTGGAGAGACTGAGGCTACACCATATTGTAATAGACTTTTCATATGATATAATATAGATCACAAGTTCCTCTCATCTATTGATGTCAGATTTCCATTTACTTCTTTCTCCTATACTTTTGATGGTTGTTATTGATTCAAGTTTGTCTAATTGCAGGTGACTGTCATCTCATCCTATCAATTCATAAACATTGATTAATAAGCAATCAGTACTATCTTTATTCAACCCATCACCCATCTGATCTAGTTGATAAATTTAGAATTCTTCACCCACCAATTAAGTTATTTACTTGATCATTGATTCTTGAGAGCATTGTCTCATCTATTGTATACAACTGACTTTCTTGATACAAATCCAATAGGTTAGTATTTCCCATTTGATCCAAACACATAAATACAAAAACATTCACACTTTAAGTTACCAGGATTCTTTGACCTACAGCCTAGAAAGACTCCTGGAGAGATAACAAATTGGCATCGTTGTCAGGGAGAGGATATTGAAGCTCAGCTTCCTTGGGAGACGACAAGATCCAGCTTTGATGATAGACAAAGTCTGGATATATTTTCGGTTGTAATCATCTATCTGGCGACTCCATGAAGGATGGATTCAATGGTGACTCCATTGTACTGAAATCTGTTGGCAACTCCACTAGTATGAAATGAACAAGATCTTAGCGAAGAGGTATGATTTCTGTGATTTTTCAAAGATCGTTGGTTTCCCTAATCTAGTGCCTAGTAGAGATGAATGGGAAAATAGTATTCCCAGATTTCGAGGAGAAGAGTGGGAAGTGCCAGCTGAAAATTTGTTAGATTTTCATGATTTCATTCATCGATTGTAAATTGTGCATGAGGATGTTCAGATCAAGCTCTTCGGGTTTTCATTAGAGGGGATTGCGGGTGATTGGTACCGGTCACTCCCTGTTGCTAGTATCAACTCTTTGGCAGATTTTCGTGTTGCCTTTCATTTGTTTTGCAAAGAAATATTTTCAGTTGATCTTCTATATCCCGAATGTTGTCATGAATTTCATTTATTGACTAAAGATTTAGATAGCCATGAAGAGTATGTTGTTATAGGGGATACCTCTCATTGTGACCAAGACATTGATGATCTTCACGATGGTAGCCATAGTATAGATGCTTTTGACATTGTACCAAATGCATCTGCTATCTTAAATTGTCATGAAGATCAGATTGTCCCATTTGAAAACTTGAAAAATGATAAACAGATTTTTATATTAGCATGTGACAGATTTGAATCTACAGCAGATACTAAGGGCAGCCCTCAGTCTTCTAATTTGCAGACAAAGGAAGATTGCAGCAGATATGGGGAGGAATATGATGAGTTGAAAAGTCCAAATCAGCAGTTCATCATGCATTCTTCTCCAACAGAGATCAAGCAGTTTGTATTCAGCATTGAGATCGGTGAAGGAAACTTACATCGGCATAGAGAGGTATTATTTTATGGTTTTAATGACCCTATTGCAAACTATTTGGAATCCATGGGCAGCACAAATGTTAAAATATTGATGTTAGATGAAAGTTGGCTTTATCATCTGTTCAAACCGCTTTTTCGTTGGCTATACATTCCATTATTTTTTGGTTCAAGATCAAGAACAGGTTCAGTAAATCAGTTTCTGACATGGCTTCATTGGAAGCATGAGTTTACTTGATTAAGCATCAACACAATGGGTTAGTTTAGGAATAGGCAGGAAAATAAGCTCTTCATATGAGCAGCTAGATCATTTCCAGTTGTTTTCATGAATAAGAAGAGCAGGCTACAGGCAGACTGCAGGTTCACAAAAGATCAGTTGTAAAAGCCAGATGACTCCATGCCCAATGCTAAAGGTGACTAGAACTACTAGGTTCTTGGAAACCTCGCAGGGAGGTATCCATCCCAGTTGGAGCCAGATGTTAGTGATCAAAAATGCACTAGTATTTTTTATTTGTTTTCTCCATTTTTACCTAAAATGCTCATGGATAAATTTTGATGGGAGAAGTCATAACCTCTAAAACCTTTATCAAATTTCCTGTTGATCAATTTTGCCCAAAAAAAATTATGGTTTTGCCCTCTTGACCTGCAAATAAATATTGCCATCTTGACCTAGTCTATTCTTTTGATTTTGAAATATTCCTAGTTTCTATTGAGTTTTATTTGTAAATATGGTGTGTGCTTAAACAAGACCTAGGTATTAAAGCCTATTCACCAAACCTACATATTTACCAAAGTTAAACAGTCAATACATAAGTCACACAAGCCCGATTTCTTACAATCCATTGCAAGGTCGAGGTCACATAGAGTTGTAAGTCCATATCCTATCCACCTCATTGATGAGTCATGTATACAAATGAATATATGAAAATCTTATCATCCCGATATATATGAAATTCTATTCATCAAATAAATGAAAAGAATAAAATGCAAAGACACATGCCAAGTCGACATCCAGGTGCAAGCGTCGAATCTATGTATTCAAATTGCATGGCATCTATTCTTGTTATCAGCAAATCAAGAACGCAAGTGTCAAGACAATGGTTTCATAGAACTTGCAACTTACAGGTGTTCAATGTTTTGCACGCCGAATAGATTGGTGAAATGTCTTGTGGTTTACAGGTGTTGGAACATAAATTGGATGATGAATGCTATACTATCAAAGAAAAACACACCCATACGAGCTTTTCATTCTGGAGCCTACTCTACATTCAGGGTTACATATCAAAACAAAACAGAAGATGTACATTACAGAGAAATGACATATACAGGAGCCTAAAGAGAACAATGTTTGATTTATGGCTTAGCCCAAAGTACATGATGTTAATCATGTAGCTAAGGGGATTTTGGAAAAGTTCATAAAACGTTTGAATGTCGTTGCTCCAAGAGTTTTCAATCATTCATTATCAAGTGTTATAGCTGAGACATATGATGTCGATATACTGCATTGAGAAAATATAAAACGCAAGGTAAATGATAGGTGCCTGATTTATTTGGGAAAGGGAGCTTTGTATCTGAGATTTATCTCTTAAAAAAGTCGATTACAAAGACCTAGATGTTGAATGCATACATGCAGGTGTTAATAGCATCCAAGGTATTGTTGTCTCAGAGACAAATGTTTGCAGAATTGTTCAATGTGCTTGCAGTGGCTTGGAAAAATGCCTATGGAGCAAGAAGCAAATTGAGGGCACGCCATACTAGTGCTTAACAAATCAAGAAAGTAGAAAGACTTTGGAAAATACTAGAAATTCCTAATTCTGAACAAGATGATTCATTTGACAGAGAAATGAATGTGCCTATAAAGAGATGATGTGCTCACAATGTCTCTCCAAATGAATCATTATTCTTGAGGACCTTCACATACTCAAACTGGATTACATGATGAATTTGGTCGAGGAAAAGGTCAGGGATTTAATCTAAATGTGCCTTTGCCTGATGAGACAGAAGATAAAGACTATGAGCATGCCATGCATAAATTGGTGGTACCGACGATTAGCAAATTTATGCCTGAAATGATAGTCTTGGTTATTGGTCAAGACTCCAGTGCATTTGATCTTAATGGAAGGGACTGCTTGACAATGGAAGGCTGTAGAAGAATTGATCAAATAATGCATCAGCAAGCTGATCAATCTGGTGGTGGGCGCTTTCTGGTGGTACAAGAAGGAGGCTATTATATTACTTATGTAGCATATTGTCTTCGTGCTATTCTTAAGGGTGTCCTAAATCTGCCACATCCACTTATGCCAGATCCACTTGCGTATTATCCAGATTAGGTCTTATAAGTGATCTCAAAATGCAGCTATAATTACAAGCATTATCATAGTATTCTTTTTCATCACAGTCATATTAATTTTTTAAACAGTTCTCAAAGACTGCCTTTTCGGTAGTTATTCAGGTTTCAACATGCATTGTTAGCTGCCAAAAGCTTTGCTTTCGGCAGCTAACCCTACTCCATTTCAAGCCTATAAGCCACCAAAAGCACAGACACATGCAGAATGTCAATTTTTTTGCTCAGACTGAATATTTTCGTTGTCAAATCATCTCAACAAGATCTAAATGAATCATAAAATTAAAAGGGATAGAGATCACTCTCCCTTTAAAGTTTTGAAGCCGATACAAACGAGATAAGGGTTGAAAAGTTGTTTCTATTTTTAGTTGAAGATATGCCTAGGTGTCAGAACAGAATATTAAGCTGCATTATCATCACCCAAGAGATTGTTGGAGATGTGGAAGGTGTTAAAGATCATAGACTATGATTAGGATTTGATTCCTTTAAATTAGGATCTAATCTTATATATTGAAAACACTGATTTGACCTTGTTCTATTTTTAGAATTTTAGATCCATTTTAATAGGATCTAAAACTTCTTTGTGAAGGATATAAAGTCGATCAGTCCTGGGAGGCTAAAGGGGGGTTCGAGTCTGGAGAGACTGAGGCTACACCATATTGTAATAGACTTTTCATATGATATAATACAAATCACAAGTTCCTCTCATCTATTGATATCAGATTTCCATTTACTTCTTTCTGTTAGGATATTTAGACACTTAGGAGTTAGTAAGATCTACTTGGTCTATTGTGTCGTTAGGTAAAAGTGTGTTTTCTAGTGTGTTTCTTTAGTATGCATTAGTATGCATTTGTAGTTAGGAAATCTGACGGTCATGATATGTTCCCGACATAGAGTGATCTGATGGTTCATACTCTCCTTGATCTTAACGGCCATTGATACGTGGCTTAACACCTGATTGGTCCATGATCTCTATTTAAAGAGCATGGAGGGTCATTTTCCAATGATATATTGTGAGAAACTCTCTGGTAAAATCTCTTTGTAATCTTTTTCTTTGCATTAATAAACTGCTCCAAGTGGCCGTGTTGGTTGGGGCCGTGGATGTTTCCCCATAGGGGTTTTACCACATGAAAACATCGGTGTGTTGATCTTTGATCTGGTTATGTGAGTGGTTATTGAAGGTGTTCATCCTCTGTTGGAATATCTGTGCTGTCGAACATGGTATCAAAGCCTATTTGAAGACCCGCTCCTGTTGAAGATCGAGATCGTGAAGCCGAGTTTCTCATCTCCACTTTCTATCATTTATGTACATTTCTGGGCTGAGATGGATATTCCATTGTGTCTAGAGCACTTGTTTCAGTCAGGAACACTTTTAGTTTCACTCGAAAAGGTTTCCGTTTGCCCAAGATACGGCCATTACAATCAGATCCGGAGGTATAAAGCTTGAATACGCATTTTTTTTAATTTTTGCAGAGTAGTATTTTGGTTTTATTTCGGTTTTGTTTTATTTATTTTCAGGTTGCTACTCTTTTAGATCTGCGTATGATCTTTGCCCCATGCCCTGTGTGATCTCAGAAAATCAGAAACAGATAGGAAAAGGTGCATCTTCCGGGTAAGCTAACCGAGATCTAACCCTTGTTGTCATCGAGAAGCAAAAAAAATTTCTTGTGTGAAAAGAGTTTTTTTAGCACACTCTCCAAGGCCATCAACAAAAACAACAACAACACCCCTAATCCTCCTTTTGAACATTACAATATTCTTTTCTAGATCATTTGGTTAAAAGTTTCATTATTAAGTAAGAGGTCTTGAGTTCAAGTCTCTCTTTTGTTACCTTTTTCTGGAAAAGTTCATGCTAAAATTGTAAAGTGTATTTCACTTCAAGTATAAAAGTTAATCACTATAAGTAGCTTTAATATTTTATTTTAGAGTTATTTATTTTGCATCCATCTTTTTTGTTATAAAGTAACTTCATTGTAAAAGTGATCCCCACTTCTCTTTATAAAAGTGGATCACTTCATAAAGCAACTTACACGATCACGTGGTCATTTGGTTACCGATTGTGCCTTTTTTAAAAGGGCATAACTCTAACATTGGAAGTTTGTTTTGAGTGTCATTTTTTTAAAACCGCGTAACTTTTCGAGATATTTCCATCCAGATCATCAGTTTCATTTTTTAAATCCACATTATCTGCATATTTAATATGGCTTCTACAAGTACTGTCTTTCTTACCAACAACAACTACTTCCAATGGAAATGTCATATGGAAGATTTATTAAGAAGTAAAGGCTTGTACCGGATTACCTTGGGAAAGAAAAAAGCACCCATTGATGCTGATAAGAAATCCAAGTGGGATAATAGGAATGACAAAGCACGTGGACTAATCCGAATTTCCATCTCTCGCGATTTAAGGTACCACCTTCAAGATATTGATGACCCCAAAGAAGCTTGGGACACGATTGAATCTATTTTTGGTAAACTCAATATTATTCAAGCACAATAGTTAGAAAATCAAATACTGACTTTGATTCCAAATGATTTTTCTTGCCTTGGAGACTATCTATCTAGGTTTAAAACACTCAGAATTTTATGTGAAGAATGTAAGATAAAGATGGAGAAAAAGTGTTGCATATATCTTATTCTTTCTAAGCTAGGTAGTGCATATTCTATGTTTGTATCTACCTTTTATGCCATGAGAGAGGCTCTATGGGAAGAAGCTTATGAAAAACCCACTCTTGAGTCCTTTTGTGCTTCTTTGATTCGAGAGGAAGATAAGCTTGTACAATTGTGAGTGATCAACACTGAAAGTCCCTCCAACAAAGCCTTAGTTGCCCAACAGAAAGATAAACCCAAGTATCCCAAGAAGTAATATCCTCGCTACAACAACAAACAACATAAGGGTCCCAAACCTGCTCAGACAGCTTCAGCTCCTACTAGTGACAAAGGCGCAAAATATAAAAGTAAGAATACTAACAGACATTGCAACTTTTGTGATAAAGATGGGCATGATGAGTCCAAATGTTTCAAGAAGATGGTAGCTTTAGAAGCAGCGATGAAGAAGCACAACATCAGTATTGCTTCTAATTCTTCATCTCATGGACATGCACTTTCTACTTCTGGTTTCTCCTTCAATTCAAATTCTACTACTACTTCTTCTTATGATGAGTGGCTTATTGATTCAGGAGCATCTTATCATATGGATAAGGATAAATCCATATGTTCTGCTCTAAATGAATGTAACACCAAGAAAATATTTGTTGGTGATGATAGATCTCTTAGTGTTGTAGGATCTGGAACAGTTCAAGTAGATAATGGTCATTTCAATGATGTATTACGTGTTCCAAGTCTTTCTTGTAACCTTCTATCAGTATATCAAATCACTCATTCAGGTGAAGGTAAAACCATAGAGTTTTCACCTCACCAAGTTGTAATCAAGGATCTAAAAGATCTCAAGCATGTTCTTGCAACTGGAATTGATGATGATATTACCAGGTTGTACAAGTTTGACAACTTTGGGTCATCATATTTTTCATCAGTTTTTGTTGCTCATAGCGATGACTTGAGCAAACTTTGGCATGAGTGGTTTGGTCATTTAAACTATCGCTCATTCCAGCAACTATGTAATCAACAGATGGTGACTAGTCTTCCTCTTGTTTCATGCAGAGATGGTGTTTGTGCCGGTTGTGTTCTCGGCAAACATCATCTGGACAGTTTTGACAAACATGCCTCTTGGCATGCCTCGGGTCCTTTACAGCTTGTTCACAGTGATTTGTGTGGTCCACTTTCTTCTCCTTCTTTTTTTGGGTGCAAGTATTTCTTAACTTTCATTGATGACTTTTCCAGACGTACTTGGGTTTACTTCTTAAAACTCAAGAGTGAAGTTTTTGACAAGTTTTTGGCCTACAAGGCCCTTGTAGAAAAGCAAT
>JASDQU010264525.1:4306-15174 GCA_032191745.1 Picea mariana
CCCCTTCAATCCTCCTCTTCAGCCCTTGAATGCACACCTATGGATCTTTTCTCTCAAGAACAAAGGTTTCACTCTCTTGATATGGATCTTTTCTCTCAAGAACAATTTGATGCTCAGTCTGGTCCCCTCTTTCACCATGAATGGACATGGTTATATAGAATTCAAGAGGTCCAACTAACAGGTCTAAATGAAGAGTATGGTTGAGGATTTTGATGGATTGGGTTAGGATTTACTTTTATCTTCATGATCATGGATTTCCCTCAACATGGAATGGAAGAGGGTTGAGTGAATCTTGATGAAAAAAATGCAAACAACCCAAATCCTTCTCGAACCCACTGCCCCCAAAACATGGAAACCTCTCTAACTGCAAGGACGCTCTCCTAGAGTGGGAGACAAGGAATCCTAGATGCTCCCCTATAATTGAGAAAGGAGGGTGGACACCCCCTATGCATGGGCAAGGGGCGTCCCTGGTAAAAAAGGGCCAAAAAGACAAGGTAAAAAGTGGGTTTTCAGTCTCCAAATGATGGTTTTTCTCCTCCAACTTGACTAGGGATCATGACATGTCATTTTACATGGCGTCAAGGTTGTAATACTTAGAAAAGTATGACATTTAGGTCACGACACTTAGTAAGCATAATCCAATGCAGTTGCGACACTTACCGGGTGAGATGTCATAATTGCGACACTTAGCAAAGTGAGATGTGACACTTGTGACACTTGGCTAGGTGTGAAAAAATGGTGTATAACAATTCACTTGCTGATTTTTGTGGTTAAATATTGTTGTTGTTACAATTTACTTATTGCTGATAACACTTGTGTAGCAACCAATCTAACCGTTAAAAGTAACGCTTAAAGGCTTGATCTTTATCTACTAGTTGGCATCTTTCATTCCATATCATTTATTGCAACTTTTGATGGTGTTTTCATGCAACTGTTACGATTTTATCATTGTTGTTATAAACTTACTTTCTGCTGTGTTTTTAGGACAACAAGCATAGCTTGCTAAGTCCTTATTGGTTAGTGGCTTCTTGGGAAATATTTGGCTTTGGTTTTTGTGTCCTAACGTGTGCTTTTACAGGTACTCTTCAAGCCATCATCATTTCTAGCACAAGCCTCTCTTTTCAATAATCCTTAGCCACCTTGATCAAGTGACCAAAATAGGGGCCTCTTCCACTCTCGTGCTTGTTCCCTTCGTCCCCTTAAGGTCACCCGGGAAGTCTCCCTTGTGTTGGACTTGTCCATCACTAAAACGAGGGGGTAATTTATTGAGGTGACAATGATAGGTGTCCCTAGCTGTGTCACACATTTGTTGTTTGGGTTGGGATTTTCCATAACTACAAATCATGTGATAACATGCACTACGCAAACCAAACACCCTTTTGGCAACCACCTTTTTGAGGAAGTCAGAATTCAGAGCCTTCATCTCCCTCTTAGATCCACTGAATATGGGAACAAACCTGAGCACCACTGGAAATATAGTTCTCACCTTTGGGAACAACCATATCTAACTTCACAATCTCCTCTTGAAGAGTCACATTATGAAGATCCTCTTCAACAAATATACAAATCTCATCAATCATTAGTTGTGTCGCCCACAACTCCTTTCTCCACTTAAATGCCATCATCCATCCCCAACATCTCATGAACTTAAAAATGCGGAAAATTGTAGCTTCCCACCAATGAATACACCCCTGAGATCCCATTAGCCTAGGGAGAGGTTCCAAATTCTTTGAATTAGAGTGCAGAAATCCTCCGACTCCAAATGAGATACATTCAACTTGAACAATGAAGAAGGAGGTGAATAAATTGAGTCACCCGCATAGGTCATAACCTGGGTCGGAAGGTGATGTAAACTTGTCACATCCATCAACACATCCATGGGGCAAGTCTTGCTTGAAAAGGACATATCCTCTTGGGGACCATAGAAACAATACAATCAAGCCTAAGCCCTATCACTCCATTGCCTATAGTTGGTCCAGGTGAACGAATTTCCACAGTTAAGCACCTTTTGTTTCTAATTGGGGTGAAAAATATAAAGACAGTCCTTACAATGGCACCAAGCATGCATCTCCAAACAACTAATCATAGAACCTGTGCCTCCACATCGATCACTTCACATTCCACCATGTTAAAATCACCTCCAACAATCCACTCTGCAGTAGGAAGGGAAGAAGCCATCTAATCCCAGATTCTACCATGCTCTGAACTGAGACTAGGAGCGTAAACAACACATAATCCTATCACTTGATCTTGGATCAAAAGTGTGACCCAAATACACCGATCCTCAGGGTTCGAACCATAATATCCCACAAAGTTATGAAAATAGAATGAAAGGGCAAACAACAAACCTCTACTCCCCTAGTGCTTTAAAGCCCAAAATGGACCATTCCAACAATAATTCATCTAGCTCTAAAGCTCAAATCTAGCTGACTTGACCTCTTGCAAGGAAATCACATCTAGTCGAAAATATTGCAAAACTCCTTAGATAATCTATTTTCAAATAGGAATATTCATCCCTCGCACATTCTATGACAACAGAGAGAACTTAATTCCAAAGGAATATGAATACCTAACCTATTGTACCAATTATTCATCTCAAATTCCTTGAACACTAGCATACAACGATGCGGCGAGTGAACCATTGCATCCTTATAGGATTTAACTAGTGAATGGATTAATTACATCTTCTCCATCATATTCAAACCCTCCTTCTTTTTTATCTTGACTCCATCACCCAATTGGATTGACACCGCTCTTGGTAATCCACCATCCCTTTAATTCTAAAGAACATCATAAATTTCTTTCCTAGGGTTTCCCCTCTTGTGCCAGAAAATAACCTACCTAAAGTGAGAGGAAGAGTTGTTATAGTGACAATGGACAACCTTCCTAAATTCCCCTAGGGTTGCACTTGGTTAAGGGACTCTGAATATTTTGTAGTGTAGGTCAAATATGTAACACTATGGATGAGGATTGCAAAGCAACTCTAGAGGAATCAAAGACACGAGTCCTAGGGGAATTTTGGATGGAAATTCCTGTGGATTTTAACCTTGTACAATTAATTACTACAAAGAGATTCTTAGTAGAATAAAAAAGATACAATGGCACACACACACATTACATAGAGATTTTTACACTGGAAACCCAAACTGAGAAAACCAACAACCTTTTTAGAGTTGCACCTCTAATATTCTATTCATCATATTCATTGTTTACAATATAATATACATATAGGATCCGACGGTATCCAAACCTCTAATCCATTGACCTGGATTAGTCAATAACCCTAATTACTTAACTGAAATTAGAAAACCATTGATAAAAACCATGTGCCGAAAAACTGCAAAAAATAGATGCAAAAAACTGCAAAAAACAGATGCAAAAAACTGCAAAAAACAGACCAAATTTTTTTCTCAGGGGCTCCCGCCCTCAAACCCCCACAACCCTCCAAACCCCCTTTTCTCCCATATCAGGGATTAGTTTTGCAAAGAATATAACACACACCCAACAATTCCAAGGTAGATCTAAAACTACCAAACTGCAAAACCCCTAATTGCAAGGCTTTGGTACCAACTAATGTGGGCTAGAGGTTGAGCAAGGTGAGTAGAAAAGCTAGGTACATGGAAAGATACCAATCTTGCTCTTGCGAATCAAAGATTGTATTTGTTATCCCCCACTTTTAGGGATAACTAGGAGATTATGTCTCGAGGCCCACAGGTCCTAGACATGGAGTACTGAGAGCCAGATCGACTTGAGCATGGCCCCGGAGGGCCCATCTTTTCTCCCTTTCAATGCCTCCACTTTGTCAGCAACAACAACATCCATCACCTTTGGCTTGGTCATGTATCAGAGATGGTTCTTGCTCCATGAGGTAATGAGTTCGGTTATCATGGTATGCGTCACTCTGATCCTCAAAACCTTTGAATATATGCATTTAATTCCTTTTGTTTCTAACAAATGCTTGGATCTTATACTTGTCCACTTGACCATGTCTGGGGGGAATGACAGGATGCCCTAGCAAGCCTGTGCCCATAGGTTGCCACTGGGGGGGTTTTTGAAAAGTCATCGTCCGCTCCTGTCATACTTACCACCTTTTCATCTTGCTTCCCGCTCATCCATCCCATTACATTTGTCTGGACATTGGGTTGGCCAATCATTTAAGGGTTGCACCTTGCCTTGTGGGAAGAAGGGGCTAAAGGCCCAGAAGGTAAAAGAAAGCTGGCAAAATATAAAAGCCAAAAAATAAAACCTCGAGATGCTTCGCCCAGGGATCCCCGAGAAAGCAGTAAAATGCTTCTCAACAAGAAACAAGAGGGACCAAATAAAATTAATAAAACAATACCTAGTCAGAGGATGGGGGGTCTCATCACGAGCCAGCCTATTAGGTCCATGGGTACCTAACAGTATGACACTACTAGAAGCTGGTTACCATGCCAGGGTAGTGGCTTTTGGTTGCATGGCCAAGAGAAAGGGGGTCTCATCACGAGCCAACCTTCTCATTTCTGTGAAAGTACTTGTGGGTAACATTGCCACCACTGGTCACCACGCCAGGGCAATGTCCCCTGATTAGCTTCTTGAAGAAAAAACAATAAATAATAAAGAATAAAAGACATGAATGGGCTTGGAAACAATTTCATCCAGGACAGGTGCAACTCGCCTTCTACAAAGGCACCCACAGGTAAGCCCTGCATTTCCCTTCTTTCACTGCACCCTTTGTCAGGACATCCCTTATCCACCTCACCCACTTACATGACTTGGATTTAACCTCTTTCGGAAACATCCCTTTTCCAGTGGACACTAGCCCAATAGGACGCCTGTCACTTTCCCCAAACTTGTATTGCAGACTTGTATAATGTCTTTGAGCACTTAACTGGGGTAATAGGGGTTTTATGCACATGTTTAATAATATTGATGATGAGATATGATTGATATTGCTATGATCCCTGTGACTTATGAGCCCATGGAGGGCGTCACTGTTGATGTGCAGGATCATGCCCAATGGACATGTACCACATTGGACAAGTACACATGGGGAGATGATTAGTTCGGACCTCCATGGGGCTGAAGATCCCACCAGATGGATGCTGAGACCCCAGCACGGGACAGAGACATGACAGAGGGGTTTGCACCGAAGAAGAGGAGGACGTTCCACAGAGGCACCCTGGCAAAGCCTGACCTAGGGGGGTTGTGCTCTCTTCATTGGAACGTTGGCCTTGGAAGGCCAAGGATGTCACCCAGGAGGTTCATGACGTCATCCTTGCTTCATGGATGTTTTGGCAGACAGACAGGGCAGTTTTGGCACGTGTGGCAGGTTGGAGAAGCCCAAGGAGGGCTAACGTTTTGCTCCAGGAGGCTGCATTTTCCCTAGAAAGGGATAACATTACCCTAGAAGGGGCATGACGTCTTGATTTTTCTTGATTAGGTTTTAATTTACGACATTTAATGTAAAACAATATGATTTTGGTATTTTGGCCTTGTCGACCTTTTGATGACCTAATTTTTAATAAAGGTCATTGGTATGCTATATATTGAGGGTTTTTACCTTCATATTTTCATCATCTTTCACTCAACACTTGGTGAGGTCTGAAATTTGCGCCCTATTCTAGGGTTTTGGCTGAAATTCTAAGGTGCACTTGTTGAAGGAAGCTTGTTTTGGCTATTTTTGGCATCTCTCTTGGTGGAAGGTTTACAACTAGGGTATGGCTATGTGATTTCTTGGTTAAATGTAAATGAATTTCTGCAAAACTTCTTGATTGAATGGTTGTAGTGTTGTTTTCTTGCATTTGTTATTATAATTTGCTGAATTAAAACCCAAGGTGACAAGCACATGTTAAAGGTCCTTGTCTCATGTCCCTACCAAGTTAATGAGCCATTTGATTTGATGAAGTAAGATAGAGCCTTTCCACAACAACACTCTATCCTCTTCTTCTAACCTAGCCGTTTTTATCCTTGTTGTTGAGCTAAGAAGGAGAAAAACACACTAAGGCCTAGGGTTTCTACACCTTGGTGAGCCGTTTTTCCCTAGGGTTTGTCTAGTGAAGCCTTGCTTTAGCAACACATCACTTACAAACTCTCTTGTCTTAGACTTAATCAACCTTTTTCAAGCTAGCCGTTTTGTTCTTGTCAATGAGTTGACGGAGGAGGAAGCACTAAGGCCTAGGGTTTCTACACCATAGTGAGCCTTTCTCCCCTAGGGTTTCATTGTTGAGGCCTTGCTTTAGCAACACCTCAACATGTAACCTTCTTGTCTTCAGCCATATCTTTTCTTGCTCAAGCTAGCCGTTTAATTTTGTCTTTTGAGCTAGAGAAGGAGGAAGACGCCCTAGGGCCTAGGTCATCTACACCATAGTGAGCCGTCTGCTGAAGCCTTGCTATAGAAACACTCCAACATCAAAACCTCTTGTCTCTAGCCCTGTTATTATCATCATGACCCTTCAACATTTGTAGCCCTTCTTTGACTCCATTTGCCCCAATAAGGCACTGATCTAAGACCTCCATTGTTTGAGTACCTTTGATCATACAAACAACCAAGCACTTTGAACAACTACTAACCTTCTAACCCTAGCCTAGACTAACTTTACTAACCCTAGTGTTGCCGTCATCTTTTATGCTATAAACACCTTTGTGCAGCATTCATTTTACCTTTAAAGCAATTGAATGATTGGTTAAGGCATTGTTTATAAGTGTTGATATTGTTACATTGAATGCCAATGTTTCTTTAGCATTTATTGAGAAGTGATATTGTAATCATTGCTATTGTACAAACATTGATTTACTTCGTCAATATTATTGCTCAATTGCTTATTATCAGAAAAGTCATTGATTACATGAAGTACTAACCAACAAGCAAGCTTGCACATGCATAGTTTCATTGTTGCTTTGTCTCGGGTAGGTACACTTCTTGGTTACTACTTCCGGTTATCTTTTATTTTTATTGGCTATAAGCCGGACTTTCTGATCAGTGGTGACTTGTGAGGGGGAATTTATACTTAGCCTTTTAGCCTTTGCCTTCTCAAAACCTCAGGTCACCGGGGACGTCTCCCCTGGGCCTTACCTCCCTAAACAAAAAGAACATTCCCATTGAGGTGACAGTGGTGGGATTGGTTCAGTTATGCCACTTTAACCTCCTTTCATCCATCTATTATCCTAACTACAAACTGTGCGATAACAATATTCTCTACTAACTTGGGATAAATGGTATTGATACTGAGTAGTATGTGCTCACAACTGTAACATGGAGAAAGCAATGAACATGAAAGCAATAAGATGAGATCAGACCAACACAAGAGAGACAAGTGTTTTCCCTTTGTCAAATATCCACACTATTATTATATATATATAGAGAGAGTACAAAGAACCAAAATTTTGTATGCACATGCACAAATGACATGTAAAGCTTTTATCACTTGGCCTTTTCAAATAAAACTCATCCAAAAAAGAAAAAGTTGGATGAGAAAAGCTAATTTCTTTTGTTTAAAAATTAGAATAGAGCTAACGGTTAAAAAGCTGAAAGCATAAAGTATAAAGCTAAAAAGCTAACTACAAGTTTCATTACTAGTAGTCTGTATCCATTAGCTATAGTAATTAAAAATTAGTACTGTAATTTATATGTTATTTACTAAGTTTATTTTTGTGGTAAAGCTAAAAAGCTAACTACAAGTTTCATTACTAGTAGTCTGTATCCATTGGCTATAGTAATTAAAAATTAGTACTGTAATTTATATGTTATTTACTAAGTTTATTTTTGTGGTCCAGTAGTTGTAAGACATAATCTAGAATCCTAGCAGATCTCAAGTTTCATTACTAGTAGTCTGTATCCATTGGTTATAGTAATTAAAAATTAGTATTGTAATTTATATATTATTTACTAAGTTTATTTTTGTGGTCCAGTAGTTGTAAGACAATCTAGAATCCTAGCAGATCTAAGACTTCGATCTTTTTGTATTCCTTTTTGCAAAGCATGAATATAAAAGAAATCTCAACAGAAAAACATTTTATAAAACTTATTACTTGAAATTCCAAAAACTTTATGGGCAAGATGTCATAGACCATATTGCAAAATCTCCATCCCATCTCTCTTGGAAAACTAATATTGGAAGTGCATAACCGTTTAATCTGTTTAATCACATTGTTAAGAAGGCTTGCTTATAAGCAAACCTGTCATGGTCAAATTACAACATTTGGTGGCCACCAAAGTGAAAAGCAGACCACAAAGAAATTCCAGATGTGCTCTCATTTAAGCTGAGAAGACAATATGCTATTTACAAATTACATATTATGGAAGAACTTGTATGTCTTTGTATCTATTATAATGAATCTAATTGCTCCAATGGAACCCAATAGTGCCACCATTGAATACCACACAATAATGGCAATATTCAGGAGGAATAAGAGGAAGAAGAACAACTTATTCTTAGGCTTTTTTCCAACCTTCAAGAAAGCCATGGCCGGCAATACAAAATCTAGAGGAGTAAATCCAATTGCCCCACAAAGTGCAACAAAATCTCCAAAAAATGGAATAGCAGCAGCAATAAAAGTAATCAACACCACGTATATTAATGTCCAAATGAAGCGTGCGATGTAGTGGTTCAGAGCAAATGTTCCTCTACGTTTTGGTATCATATTTTCCTCAAAATAGGCATATGTCGGCCTGCAATATATCTGCGAGGTAGGTTCAGTCAAATACATATCAGGCCTTTAATTAAATAATAACTACATTGGAATTGATTCTTGCCCACTACATCCTTACATCTAAACACATATAGCCAGCTATTTACCTGAAAACACCCTGAAATCTGAATCACAGCAAACACGTTTGCCATAACAATTGCCCATGACGGGGTTGTCAAGGAACTCAGAATATATGATTCAACAACCGAACCAAATGCCCAGTAGCCCACAAATGCCAGTATCCAGTAGCTTAAAATGATAACAGTGTATGCTGCTGAAACACCTTTGTACATATTTGCCTTTGCAGGATCTCTAAGAGTTGACTGCAGAAGACAGAAGTTGATATCGATTTGATTTCTTTGACTTGAAATAAGGGAAACTTCTGAGAACAGCAATACATTGACTGTGCAATGCGACTTCATATGGCAAATCTAAGCACGAAACTAAATGCTTAAAATGGAGATAGATTGTGACCTTTAAGGGAGAATCATAGGGCCTTATCTTTGAAATCAGGTTAGGCAAATATGACTGCCCCATAAAAGTATTCTAAGTCACTTACCACTCAGTCTGGTGATAATTATATCTTAATTTTATGTATTATGGAAATGTGTAAAGACCTCTCCACAATAAAATTGCTATCATAATCTGAGAATAATTTAACTAATGTTCATCTTCAGAAACGAAACTAAGGATAACAGTTTATTGGTACCTGTATTTCCGGTAACATTGCATCACCGAAAGAAAAAGCTATTGTCCCTAAAGCATTGAATGCTTTAAATACCTTGACAGATGAAGTCCCATGCAGCTGATAATCAACCGATTTTCGATTCAGCTGCTTTCCTGCTTGGCAAAAGTTTTTGTTAATCCTTGGTCTCATAAATGTCAAAAAGTTCAGGACTCCTTTTTACCATTTCAATCAGAAAAAAGTGCTGGCCATTTGTAGTACTTTATCCTAACTACACAGATCATTCAAATGCATTACAGATTACATCCGAGACAGATAAATGCACATGCTAGTTATTATTAAAAACATTTTTTTAACCCTAACTGGCACATACAGAATATAGTTGTCTTTGTACTGAGAAAAAGCTAGTATTATGCAAATATATGTTACCCTATGAAATTTGTCAATCATAAAATATTTAAAGACAACCATAGTAAATTAAAACTATACAATATGTAAGAGGATATAGGTTCTATTTAATTCCCCTTGTCATTTTCTGTTTTAGAATGCAGAATAAACAATAAACATTATGACTGAATCACAACTTCTGACTTATTCAATGCATTATGCAGCACTTGAGTTTAGATGTAAGTCATCAAGATATTTAATATTGTTGGAAAGCTGAATTTAGATGTACTACACATGAGGTCTTAGATGGGACGCCTTGAGAATTCTGCTTTACCCTTTGCCTAGGGTTGGAAATAATTTTCTATGGATATGCTGAGAAGCTTTGGAAGCAAAACATATGGGAGAGCAAGTGAATGTAAGTTTAATTAAGCTTATTCCTACAAGGACAAGAAAAGGATATGGTGGGAGGTTGGAGGCCAGTTAATTTGCTTAATGTTTCTACAAGGTGTTAGCTAATGCCATATTCAACAAGATCAAAACTATGGCTGTAAAGATGTCTGGCATGACCAACCAGAGTTCATTTAAGGCAAACTCATATTAGTCAATCCTACCATAGACTAGGAGAGGATTGAATGGGCAATGCAAACTAGACAAAAGTGTTTTTTTTTTAAGATGGACTTTGGCAAAGCTCACGATAGGATTTAGTGAAATTTCATCCTTGATACGCTCTCTTGTCTGGGATTTGGGAATTTTTTACTGGAGTCGTGAAACTCTTTTCTTGGTTTCCTCACCCAAAGAATTTGTTAATGGTTCTCTACTAGAGGCAATTCCACTCCAAAGATCCATCAAACAAGGGTGTCCCCTAGCTCGTTATTTATATGGTATTGCGGGTATCTTCTTGAAGCTGCTTGGGTGCAAGGGTAGAATCAAGGCATTCTTCTTCACGGTGGTGAGAAGTTACAATATGTTTATCTTGTAGGTGATTGAACTCTCACCTTGGAACTCACTTGAAGCTTTGTTGAAGGAACAATGCATTGTCTGGACATTTTCACTAAAGCAGTTGTGGTAGTTGCGAGGAGAAGGTGGAGGCTCTTATTATTAGGCAAGAAAATTTTCTTGATTAGTTTGT
>JASDQU010264527.1:0-11181 GCA_032191745.1 Picea mariana
AGATTTGTCTCTTTCTTTCTACACTTGTTGATGGAATCTTGCCAAGATTCAATCTTCCTCCATGGTCAATATATGATTCAGTCTTTCCTGTACTGCACCTCATTCTATCATTTGTGTGATAGATTCTACACACAAGCTAGGTACTAAACATTCTAGTGGAACTACTGCTTCTTGACCATAAACCAATTTAAACGGTGTGTGCCTTGTCAAATTTTTGCATGTAGTCCTATATGCCCATAATACTGTTGGTACTTTGAGGTCCCAGTCGTCTCTGTTGATGTTATAGATCTTTGTCAGTGCGTTCTCCAGGATTTTGTTGAAGGTTTCTACTGTGCCATTTGCCTGTGGATGATATAGTGTGCTCTTCTGGTAATGAAATTCAAACTCTTCAGTCATCGCACGGATGATACTGTTTATGAAGTGCGTGCCTTGGTTTCTCATCAAAACTCTTGGGCACCCAAATCTAGTGATTACTTGTTCAAACAAGAAGTGTACAGTTGTCTCTATGCTACAATCTTTTACTGGTGTGGCTTCCACCCATCTCGTTAGATATTCTCTCACGATGATAATGTACCTTGCCCCTGTTCTTTTGTCTAGTGGTTTAATTGGTCCCACAAAGTCTATTGCCCATTTGTCAAATGCATGTAATGTTACTTGTGGTTGTAGTGGCATATCATCCCTTCTGTTGGGTTTTCCTACCCTTTGACAGACATTGCATCTCTCACAGTACTCTTTCGAGTCTCTGTGAATCATTGGCCAACATAATCCTGTGTGTAATACCTTCTGCAGGGTAGATTTCCCTGCATAATTCCCTCCTGCTATTTCCTCGTGGGCTTCTGCTAAAATTCTTGGTCCTTCATTCTCTAACACGTACCTTCGCAAAATGATATCTATGCCCATCTTGTATAAATGTCATGCAATCAATTAATAGTCAACCACACAGACTACTAGGTTCTTCTTCTGGGCGATGGTATATTCTTGCGGCGCAGTACCTGTGCTCGAGTACTGGATGATATTTGTGAAGTAATCATCAACAATTTTTACTGAGAATATTTGTGCATACGGAAAGTTGTCTTATAAATTCATAGGTTCTTCTCCATCTGTGACCCTTGACAGGTGGTCAGGCCCTGCATAGGAATAACCATCGATAGATTCTCCCCCCCAACATTGTCTTGTTGACTAGGTATTTCAGGGCTGAGTGATCAGTGGACATCTTAAAGTGTTTTCCCAATAGGTAATGTCTAGACTTCTGCAATGCATAGACCATGGCTAGGCCTTCTCTTTCTGTCATGTTATAATTATGTTCTAAGTCTGATAAATTTCTTCTTGCGAATGCTATCAGGTGATCCAAGTCTCCCACTTCTGGTTGCGCTAAGATAGCTCCAAGTGCTATCACTGATGCATCTACATGCACATGGAATGTCTTTTCCCAGTCTGGAAATACTAATATCGGTGCGGTAACCATCTTTTCCTTCAAGGTATCTAGACCGTGTTGACGCTCGTCATTCCACTAATACTTTGTATCCTTTCTTAACAACTTTTCCATTGGTGTTGTGATCTGCACATATCCTTTTATGAATTTCCTATAGTATACTGTGTATCCTAATGTTGCTCTTAGTTGATAGACTGTTTTAGTTGCTGGCAAGTTAACAATGACTACGATCTTTGCCGGATTGACCAATAAACCTTTTTTACATACTATATGGCCTAATCGTATCCCAAACGGTGTTCCAAATATGCATTTCTTGATGTTTAGTAATATTTGGCACTACCTACATCGTTCTAACATCAGCCATAAAAATTCCACATGGTTTTTCAACAGGATATAAACTGTCCAATCATCCAGGTATACTTCAAGAAACAGATGGATGAAATCCTTAAATGCTGGGATGACCACTCTAGATAATATTGTGGGTGCATTCTTCAGTCCAAATGTCATGACTATGTACTGATAAGATCCCCATTCTGTCCTAAACGTGGTCTTGTGTCTGTCCTCCTGTGCTATCTTAATCTGATGGTAGCCTGAGAATCCATTAGTGAATGAGTAAGCTTCGTTTCCCCCCACATTCTCTAACACTTCATCTGTGAATTGTTTAGGGAATGGGTCGTGTAGGAATGCATCATTCAACTTCCTCAATTCGATTCATATCTTTATCTCTCGTCCTTGTTTCTTGTCTTGTACTACCATTGGGCTTAGCCATTTTGACTCCTCAATTGGTTCGATGATGCTGGCTTCGAGCATCCTATTGATCTCATCTTTAACTTTCTGTTTATATCGGGGGTTTAGTTTGTAGGGTTTTTGTCTAATAGGTTTCATGTTGGATCTGAGTGGTATCTTCATTTCTCCTAGTTCTCCAGCTATACGCTTCATCTTTGTAAATGTTGTGGGAAAGAGGTCGCTATATTCACCCAACAACTCTATGATGCTTTCTATTGTCTGCTCATACCAGTAGTCTCCAATGCTGGCCATTTTGGGTTGCTCATTTGTCCTAATGTTAAATTTATTTACCTTTATTGGAATGGAAATGACTTATGATTCGATGGGTGGTCCTTCCACATCTCTTTCACCTTCTAATTCTTTGATCTAAATATCACGCGGATCATCGTAATCACGTGCTTCCTCCTATACATGGTAGCATAACAGCAGTTCCTTGAATGTCTGTTTATTCCATTGTTGTTCTTCTGTGATAAGTTCTATTTCCAGTTCTTTAATGAATATGACTCCTCTAATCCATTTTAGGGCTACGTCTATGTTGGATTTCTCATGCTCGAATGAGAAAATGACTGTAAAGTTTTGTTGCAATGTCGTCCATGTCGTAGTTCCTTTGCACAATTCCTGGTCTGTATACCAGTTCACTAGTATGCCCTCTAAAGTATGTATCAAGTTATGAGGCCATTTCTCTAGTGGTGTCATTTTCCACAGCATTATGCACTTTTCCAAATGTTCTATTGGTGCCTTTTGTCCTTCATATTTCCACTGTTTGTTATTTTCCTATTCTGCGCCGAACCTTTTGCGCAGTAATCACTTACATTGATACGAGTCTATGATTGTCTCTTTATGTGCACCCCACCATCTTGTGGGTGTGGCCTTTAGTGCTAATTCAAGTGCTAACAATATTTGATTCTCTAACACTCCATATTCATATTGTGTCAATAATTTTTACAAATCATTTAGTCCATGGAAACTGGGTGGTTCTCTAATTTTTGTGCCTACCCACCTTACTGGGCGGTCTATTCTTTCACATATTCTCGTGGATACTTTGTGTCACCTTTGTTTCCAGTTTTCTAACCCGGTGTCTGATTTTATTGTATAAGAAGTAATGCTCCTCCAACTGAGTACCCCATCGACAATTGGGTTTAAGTAATCCTCATCACGTGTAGTTGTTCTGTACAACTGGACGATTTCCTCTAAGTCTAGGCAAGTGGGTTCTACAAACCTCTTCCCTTCCGATGGATCTAGTGGTGCTATGACCCTATATTCTCTGGACTCAAATGTCATTTTCCTGGTTTCCAAATTGATTATGGTCTCGATGTCAAATGCCCAATCCATACCAAGAAATGACGGGTAAGGTGTTGTGCCATCTACTATTTCAATGACTTCAAAGTCTTCTTTAGTGCACACTCCATCAAGATCTATTGTGACTCCTTTTAGTCTACCTATTGGTAGGACTCTGTACTAATTTCCTAGTTTTAGTTGAACAGTTGAGTATCCTAATGTTGGTTCTCCCATGTGTTAGCCCTGGAAGTCACTCCTGGATTGCTTGCAGGAGCAGAGCCCAACGCCCATCAGTTTAATGTCACGATTTGATAAATGGGCAATCAAATGGGTAGAGACTCAAGAAGATATCACTCTAACTCAGGGACTGGATCTGGTATGTAAAGAACAAAGGAGGTCTGGAATCCTAACTTCAGCCAGTGGGTCGATTAAAAGATGAGCAGGTGGAAGACTTAGTAAGAAAGGTGAACAAACAGCTCTGGGCAATAGGCTTACGATGGTCTGTAGGGGAAAAACTCTGAATGTAGGATCCTCTTGGTTTAGAGCTTCAAGAAACTGAAGAGAAGACTTGACTGGATCCTCCAATTCCAAGCCATTCAGCGTTAAGGAAAAAACAGGGACCGATTAGAGACTCCATAACCATTACAATGATCCATTACAACATCATCCTATAACAGCTACAACTCGACTGGATCCTCCAATTCTGAGCTTCTCTAACACAGTATAACAAAGATGTAAAGAAACTGGCATTCATAAGGCAAGAAATCTCAGAAGTCTAGAAATAACCAGAAAACAATGCTTCATTAAAGTTTTACAACTGGGAGCTCTGCTCAACCATCGATACCCACAAAAATGGCAGAAATGCCTACATATACTTGGGACTGACTCAGGTGCTGAAGGCGCGATCATATCATGAATTCAATTCTTGACATTGAGGAGCTTCTCTATCAGGATGGGATGTCAGTCTGCCTCAATCAAATCTGTCCTCTGCTCCCCTGTCATACGCCTCTTTAATTCAGCATGGCTCGCACCAGGGGGAAGCTTAGCCCTTTGAATATCGAACTGGTGTGTGCAGGTTCCTCTGGTGAATTGGAGACTCGGAGTGGATTTCCTGAAGAGAACCGGTACAAGGGACCCTCCCGGGTAAATTTCAGCCAAAACCTCCATACTCTGCAATAAATGGGTGACGTGAGGCTTCACCCACCCTCTTTCTCCTTTTCTGTTGAGCCGAAGTGGCTCTTTGGATCCCCAAGTGGAATCCCTGATGAAAACCTGTCCCAGTCCACAGGCCTCTTCTTCTTTCCTCACGGTCTCCTGAACTTCACCGTGACCCTTTCCCGACTCTGTATCAGGTTTCGGGGTTTTGCGTTCCCCGTTGTCAAGAGTTCTTGACCCTTCGAACTCCCGATCACCCATTCTCTGATGAGCACGTGCATGGGTTAGCCCTCCTGGCTATATTATGGTCCATACGACCACATATTATATGACCTGAGCCAAACCTCTGTCAGGGTTTCGGCGTTTTCGATGTCTCGATACACAAGTCCCTGGGACTCGCGATTCTATGATTGTCAATCCGCCTTCCATGCTAGCCCTCCGACTAGGCCCTAGTCCAAGTGACTGCTACCATATGCCCTCGACCATACTCTCCATCAAGGTTTCACGGCTTGCGATGTCAACGAGCACGAATCCTCCAGACTTGCGATTCCCCAAAACCTGATGGCTCATGGCCGTTGACCTGTCAACATTCCGTTCCCTGTCGCAAAAGCCTGCCACCTGTCCTCCATGATTGAAAGTTGTCCCCTGCCGATCGGGAAATCGCGTATTGTGATTCTGTGATGCACAAAAATCTCGCTCCCGGGGTCTCCGATATCCCGATTCCCGATGAAGCTCGCCTATGGAGCTTTCACCGATGGCGCTAGAGGATATTGCTAATAAGAAATATCACTAACATTAGGATCCATGGGGGATATAGTCGTCCCTGTGATGCTCTAAGGACTCATTTTGCAGTTCTAGTGCCTCGCTGTTGGGCTATGGAGTCACTTACTAAGCCAAAACAAAAGTAAAATTAAAGAAAAGAAAAGGCAATATTTACAAACATAGGAGCCACTGGAGGCTCAAACAAAATATTTTTTAAGAAAGTGTCCATTTACTGGGCTGCTGAAAACTTCTTCGCCTTCCAAATCTCGCAACTTGTATGTGTTATTTGAGAAAGTCTTGGAGATTCTGAAAGGCCCAATCCATAGGGCTTCAAATTTGTTGTGTTTTCCTTTATCTTGTTTAGGAGCATCCCATTTCAGCACCAGGTCTCCTATCTGGAACCGCTCCTTCTTGGCCTTCCTATCAAATCCTTGCTTGATCTTTTGCTGATAGTCATGAATCCTGCCCACTGTCTGCTCCCTAGCCTTCTGGACCTCTACTAGCTAATTGATCCTTCTGATCATATCATTGGGCTCTTCTTGATAATCCTGGAAGAATTTCACTACGGGAATGGCCAACTGAGAAGGGAAGACATCTTTGGCTCCATGGACTAACTGGAAAGGGGAGAGACCTATAGATCTCTTTGTAGTCACCCGATCAGCCCATAGGGCGAATTTCAACTTTTAATTCCAAGCCATTTTGTTGTCTTCCAACAACCTTTTGATGATCCTTATCAGGATTTTGTTGGAGGATTCCGCTAGACCGTTGCCCTATGGATAATATTGGGTGGAGTGAATCAATTTGATCCCGAACTGTTCACAGAACTTGGCTAGTGGTTCAGACCCAAAAGAGGCTGCATTATCAGTGACAATCTTATTTGGGCAGCCGAACCTTGTGATGAGGTCCTCCAAGAATCCAATGATTACCTTGTGGGAAGCACTCTTGGTGGGAATAGCTTCAATCCAATTGGTAAAGAAATCTGTAGCAGTTAGGATCCACCTGTGCTTCCCATTGGAGGTAGGGTGAATTTCTCCAATGAAATCTAGGCCCCACTGTTGGAAAGGCTCTGAAACCACCACCGGATTTAATGACAGAGACCTAAGCTACTGCTTTCCTGCAAAATTTTGACACTTGATGCAGGCTTTGACCCTTTTACAGACATCAGTGAACACAGTAGGCCAGTAGTATCCATCCCTGAGGATTTTGTGGGCTGTAGCTCTCCAAAAATGGTGCCCTCCACACAGGCTACTGTGAAATTCAGCCACGATCATCTCGGCCTATGGTGGACTCATGCATTTTAAAAGCACCCCCAGGGGGTCTTTCCAATATAACACTTGGTCGATCAGGCAGTACCTGACTTATTTGAGCTTTAGAGCTCTTGCTTTACTTCTTTGTAGGTCATCTGGAGGCCGCAACTCCTACAGAAAGTATATGACATCCTTATACCAAGGACATCAAGCCAATGGGAGCTCCCTTTGATGGTCTACGTCAGGCAGTCAATCCTGCTGAATACCTGAGCATTCGTTGATGAAACTTATCCCCAACGCTTGGCAGTTCACTTCAGCCAACATCTTGGCTAAACCTTTCCCTTTGATCAACCTAGTGGGCCTTATTTCCCGGTCGAATTCCAGGACTTTGGCTATCCATTTACTCCTTCTCTTGTCTATGTCAGGCTGAATAAGAATGTCTTTAACAACATCCGAGGGGACATAGGCGATGATATTTGACTACATGATGTAGGTTCTAAAAGCTTTGAGAGATTTTACTAGAGCATAAGACTGCTTCTCCATAGTGTCATACCTGACTTCGGCATCCCTCAATGCTCAGCTGAAATAAGCAATAGGTTGCTCTAGCCCACTGTCATTTGTTTGTAATAGAACAACAGCCATTGTGTCAGGTGAGGCAAAGGAGAAAATAAGGAAATCCTTTGAGTAGTCGGGACTGATAAGCACAGAAGCTTCAGTCAGGGCCTTCTTGATTTGTTCAAAAGAATTCCACGATTGAGGGGTCCACCTTACTTCATTCTCTTTCTTTAACATGGTTGTTATCAGCTTTACCTCCTCAGCAAAGTTAGGCACAAACCTCCTCAGAAAATTGATTTTACTGAGGAAAGATTGGACCTCCCTCTTGGACCTCGGGATTGATAAGGCTTGTATCGCCTCAACTCTGCTGGGGTCAATCCTGAATCCTTCTGTTGATACTATGTGGCCTAGTAACTTTCCATCCTTCATGGCGAATAGATATTTCTTGGGGTTTAATGAAATGCCAAATTTTCTACATTTCAAGATAACTTTCCTGAGATGGCGACGGTGTTTTTTATCATATTTTGAAAATATTGTGATGTCGTCCAGATAAATGACCACAAATTTATCCTTTTCCCCAATGAAAGCTATGTCCATGGCACGCTGGAATGTCGCCCCTGCATTCATTATTCCAAATGGCATCTTGGCATACATGAATGTGCCCCATGGAGTGGTGAATGCTATCTTTTCCCTGTCTTCAGGCAGAACAGAGACTTGATTGTAGCCAGAGAAACCATAGATCATGGACATCCTGGAAGCTCCTATCACCCTCTGCAGTATATGTTCCATCTTCGGCAAGGGGTAGTTATCCTTTCATGAGCTCCTATTCAGGTTTCTGAAGTCTACACAGAGTCAGATCTCTCCATTCTTTTTCCTTACTGGCACCAAGTTGGACACCCACTTTGAATATCTGAGTGGTACAATGATCTGAGCTTGAAGCAGCTTCTTCACTTCCCTCTCCATGATAGGCAGCAGCATGGGATTGATCTATCTCAGCTTCTGCCTAAACGGCTTTGCATCTTCTTTTAATGGGATTTTATGCTCGATGACAGAAATGTCGTACATTTTGAGGTCTTCATAGGTCTAGGAAAAAACATTCACAAATTCCCTCAAAAGTCCAATGTATTCGGACCTCTGCTCCTCTATCAGACTTCTTGACAATTTGACATACTTGGGCTCACTCTTGGTTCCAATGTTGCACTGAATAGTACCAGCGTCTTCCTCCGAGACTTCTCCTTTTACCAACACATCGTTTCTATCAAAAAGCCTTTCCAAAGGAACCAGTCCTCTAGGAATATGATTGCTGGGCAGCTATACAATGTCACACCCTGCAATCTTATTCAAAAATTACCCCCATCGATCTCTTCTTTTGAGACAACGTCTTGGTCTATGTGCATTTATGAAAATTCCTCAACAGTCTCCAAGAACCTCTTGACCTCGAGATTGTCCTCGAACACCTTCCAATGTTTGATGTTGTCAGGTATGGAGGGCATGTATTTTACTTCTACATCATACCTGAATTTGGGTGGCAAAGGTACTTTGAAATTGCTAGCCAATGTAGCCAAGGAATCTGCCAAGGTGTTCTCCTCTCTTGGGATGAAAGAAATATTAAACGCTGAGAAGAAACTGTCAATAAGGTCCCAAACCTCATTCCTGTAACTTCTGAGTCGAGGATGCTTAGCCTGATAATCATTCCTGACCTGCTGGACCACCAACTCTGCATCACCGAACACTATTACTTCCTAAATTCCCATTTCCCTCGCAGCTCTTAATCCTAGAACAAGAGCCTCATACTCTACCACATTGTTGGTAGCTTCAAATTCTAATTTGTATGACAGAGATATGGTTTCCCGAGTAGGTGACACCAAAACCACCCCAGCTCCAGCGCCTTCCCTGGAAGAGGCTCCATCAAAGAACAGTTTCCAGACGGGGGTGATGGAGGGAGGGAGTTTGGGGGAACTGGTGGGCTACTTTCTGAGTTTGAGAGGAGGCTCGGGGGCATGGGTGAGTTGTAGTAAACTAGATCCTAAGTCAGTGTCTAAGGAAAAAATGGGATGGTTGGTAGGGTTGGCCTCATCGCTGATTATATAGGCCAGTTGGGCCTCCCTGTATAATCTTCTATGCTCTCCTCCAAACACTGGGATAGTAGCATATGTGAGGTCCATCTGCAAGGTTCCCCTAGTATTTTTATCCAAGATCTTGATAATAGCATAACGAACTTGGGGGGGACATCAACTACTACAACATCCATGACTACACTCTTCATGGGCAGTTGAAACAAGGTCACAACCAGGTCTTTGATAACTCCAAGACACTGAAATCTCCTGGAGTCAAAGGAATAGAGGTCATGATAGGATCGGGTGACTTCTAGTCCTAACTCTTCCATGACAGTTTTGGGCATGAGGTTGTGAGAATCCCCTGAATCCATCAAGCAGTTATGCAACACCTTATCATGGATGTTCAGGGATGTGTAGAAGGGAGGGGATGAATCATCTCTATTTTCTACCATGGGGCCCAGAACAACTGCTGACTTTTCATCTTGAAGGTTTATGGAGTCTAAGGGAAGGCATGAGGCTTCAGACTGTAAAAGTTCAGAGAAGCACTTTTTGAATTTGTCATGTTTAATCAGCTGAGTGAGGGGCACGGGGATCCTGATCTTTTGGATCTCATGCTCGAAGTTAAAAGAAGCTGTAGGCTTTGGGATTTCTTTTATTTCAGGAACATGATTATGGAAAATGGGAGAGAGGGGTTGGGCCTTCTTACCTCTGTGACCATCTGTTTCTATGTTAGCAGGATTTTCTGTTCTATTGGACTGCTCAAGAATATTAGGTGTTGTTGTCCTTTTTCTAGACCTCAAGTCGTACCTTCCTTGACCGCAGCCAGCCTTTTCTCCCTTGCTCAATTCATTTAGCTGAATGTCCATGAGAGAATATTCATATGCTAATTGAGTGAGATGAGGAAAAGGAGGATTATCTCCAAAGAAATGGATTTCAGGCTCAAGTTCATCTGTTTCCCCTTCTTCTCCCTCAGCCACAAAATTGTTTTGAAAAGGAGCCTGAGTTTTCTGGTCATCTCTGTCTCTTTGCATCATCAGGGAAGCGATATTGTTTGGCCTCCAAAAACCTCCTTTGTTTTTGGCGCTCTGAGGGGCCTTGTATGCTTGCCTCCTCTCTACCTTCATTCTTTCCATCTCTGCAGACAAAGGCTTCACCATCTTGGTTAGTTCATCTACTTGAAGGTGGGGCGTCGATGGGCCAGAAGTTGAGGCTTCGGATTTTCCCTTTCTCTTGCCTGTGTTAGCCTCGTTCCTCAATATATCGGCTGCTAATACATTGGATTCCACTTCTATGGTTGTGTCTTGCATTTGATATAAGGATGCGGCTCTTCTTTCTCTCAATAAAAGACAGAAATAGGGGCCAAACGCACTAGCATAGGACATCTTGGCCGAGACTTTTGATGGCTTTATTTCATTAGGAATATTATTGTACATTTTATTGAATATTTTGGAGAAGTCAGAGACAGACTCTCCTTCCATCTTCTTCAAAGACCCGAACTCAGTCATATAATACATGAAATCCTTCTTATCTCCCCATTGCCTCAGGAAAGCATTATCTAGAGCTTCAATTCCAGCAATAGATCCGAGAGCTAATCCTCTAAACCATTTCCTTACCTCACCATCCAGGCTCTGGACAAAAACCCTCATCCAGAAATCTTCATTTCCAATGTTCACGTTGTCTGCATAACTGTAGAAAGCAGCCAGGTGTTCTTCTGCAGTTATGTCCCCTTCCCCGGTGAACTTGGGCATATATTTCAAGTAATCTCCAGCAGGGAAAGGATTCGTGGGCTGAGGTAAGACCAAGGGATCATACCTAGAAGCAACTATGGAATCCATTATATTCAGAGGGGGATTAGCACCATCCATAGGGATATTAGGTGGAGGAGAGATTGGAGGAGAAGGATTTCGCG
>JASDQU010264528.1:578-13500 GCA_032191745.1 Picea mariana
CGACCCAAGTTTTAGCGCCTAGATCTACGGTCTATATTGGATTCTGGACCCCCCCATCCATTCTACCTTTAATGGAGGTTGAGGGTCCAGAATGTGTTTTAAATATCATGCACAGATCTGTGGTCGAGAGGAAAGCCAACAGATCAATGGCTCATGATATTTTTCAGACCCCCCGACCGATCTATCTTTAACGGTGGGGGGGGGGTCTAGAATGGAATTTTACTCTGGCGGGCCCCCTATCTATACGTGGCATGAATCCATTGATCCCAAATCCCACAATCTATTACTATCTGACATACCTCGTCACCTCATGATGTCATTATCCACCTTCACCTCCCATAACTCTGTCAGTCCTTCTCCCTCATTCACCCATGGCAAGTCCCTGCACCATGGTCTTTTCCCCCAATCAATAACCACCACATCACTCAACCATATGCTTTATTCATTTTCACCTGCCATCTCACGCTCTAAATGACCCGTTGGCCATTTATTACTGGCTAACTTATCTGTTAACCAACTGACCTGTTTTCCACACCCAACGGATACTTGTTTACTCAAAACTACCCTCACCCTTCATTCTTTCACCATTTACACACTCATCGCACCAGAGAATTTACCCCATTTTCATCTCCGTTACAATTAGTCACCCACATCTACAGTCATCCCCGCTAAATTTTGTTTTATTTGTAGGTATTGTTATAGTAATGGAACCAAAGTAAAAGCGAACAGAAGGTGAGGAGAATCCATTTCTTCCGCCTCCTATCAACCTTGATAGGATTCCTCTGGCCAACAAAGACTACTTAATCGTAGACACAAAATGCGATTTCCACTTCGCAGACCCACGGTCATGGATTAAAGAAGTCTTCCTGGACCAGAGTGATGAAATTGGACTCTGGGAGTCCACCCTGCCCTTGTATCTTTTCCCCCAGATTCACCACTTCTTAGAATTCGCCCTCAAGTGCCAAGCCCATTATATCCCTGAGAAAAGAGCCATTTTGTCCTCGTCTGGGGAAATTCTTTTCCTCATCACACCAGAAACCATCGACCAAATGATGCAAATATCCTGAGATGACTCTGCCTCACCTTTTAACCTTGAGATCATCACAGAGCTATACCAGAAGTTGTCGTTTCCTCAAAGAGCTCAGATTTTTGAGCTTTTTCTTCCACAATCCGCTCATCTCCCCACTACAAAACCCCCTTATCCTTCCTCCCTGTTCTCAATAAAAGGAAAGCAGGTCATCACGTCACTATGCGCCTTACTTGGTTATTTTTCAAATCAATGGGTAGATGAACCCATTTTGGGATTTCTATCTATTTTCTCCACCGATGAGAAACCCACTACACAATTCGACTTCAGCACGTTCCTGGCGGACAACATTCACTAACAATTCATAAATTTTTCCATAGAAAGCATGTTTCGATATTCTTCAATTCTGGCATACCTGTTCATTTTCTTCCAAGTGGACAAATTTGCTTTTTCTATGCAGAAGATGGACAAAGATGGTAGATCCCAGGCAGTAACAACATGGACTTCTCTGCTCAGAACTAAATCCATGGAATTTAGTTTCAAGCAGTTCATCGAGCATGTTCTACCACCCAGTGGTGAGTATGCTCAGCGGCAGACCCGAACCCAGAATTAATGACTAATTTCAGAGGATCCTATATCTCTCGGACCTTACAAAGACTGGTGATTGGTACCTGTACCAAAATCACACTAAGATCAGAATCTATGGGTGCGAGTTGGCCCCATATAAACTACCCAAGTACTTACCTGTTAGAATTTTTTCCCTGGAATACATAAGGCAGATGATAAACTCAGAAGATATACATTTTGTGTCTTTGAAGAAGAAACAATAGCTCAGAATCAAAGGTCAGATTGGGTCTTTCATCTGCAACAGTTGAGGTGCCGGGGAGGAAGCAGACAGACTGCTGAAGGAAATGGAATTTTTTGTTAGTTTCACATGGCACTATGATCCGTGCAGGATAATTTCCGAGATGAGGATAAAAAATAAGAATATCTCGTATGTTCACATATCTAGGCCTGAGGTAGAAAAAATTGCCAACCAGATAGAATGGGAGCCAAGTACTTTGGTTGAGACAGAACAACAGGACCTCCCAGTCACTGTATCACAGACAACCACACCACAAGCCCCCAAGGAGAAAAGGCCTAGGCAGGATCTATCACCTCCTATCACTGAAGTATCATATGAAGAGTTTCGACTACATACCAAGAGGCTAAAATCCAATCCAGTACCCGACACGGCTGGAGAAAAGGCAATTCCATCCACTACAATGACGGAGGTTGATCAGTCGCTCCTCAGTACAAGAAACAAGCAGATCATAACCTCAGTATTGCCAAAGAAGCCTATAGATACTCCACCAGTCAACCATCCAGGCAAGACAGGACCGAAGCTGAGTATCTTTGAGAAATACGATTTGATCAAGAAAAAGAATCAGACTCTGACTAGCAGCACATACGCCCAATTCTGGAAGCAGACGTCGACTACACAACACAGATTGCTATCGACATTTGACACTGAGAAGGGAAGAATGCACATGGAATTTCTCCAAGCACAGGTGCTAGACCCAAAGGTAATCACCGATTACAAAAGGGCAACTTTTGAATTCTAGACTAAGGACGTGCATCCAGCTGATCAAATGGATCTGCACAAGCAAACTGGAGAAATGGTTTTCTCCACGTTGGCACATGCTTCCATTGCTGCCTCTAGGTTACAAGTGTCTATAAATAACATCCAGGCCCACGTTGGCACATGCTTCCACTGCTACCTCCAGGTTACAAGTGTCTCTAAATAACATCCAGACACAGTTGAATTTGGAGAAAATATCATCCTTTGCCAAGGATAACAGGATTAAAATGTTGGAGGAACTGGTCCTCAAGATCGGATATGATCCCTCGAATGTGAAAGCAGTCGAGGAGATGATCAAGAAGAAGAACGCCGACATAGCATCTTTGAGGAAACAATTGAAGCTGCCACCAAAAGTAGACTCACAGGCAAAGGAAATGGCAGAGACAGAAGGAGAAAAAGATGAGATGCTTAAGTTGATCATGGAGAAGAATGCACAATTGAAGGAAATGGAAGCTGAAATGGAGAAGCTAGTGAAAGAGAAAGAAAAGTCAAAAGCCATGGAAGTCATTCCATTGAGTGCAGTTCCACTCTCAGGAGTGAGCACAACTTCACTAGCAAAAATTCCATCGGCAAACCCACTGATGTCTCTGGAAAAGACTGTTGACCTGGATAAATCTATGGAAGAGATGAATCTACAAGAAACAGAGATTAACATGCTCAAAAAGGATATTGAGAACCTCCAGTAACTCAAATATTCTTACCAAACCAACTAATCCAAGGAAAAACAAGTGTTATATCATCTCAAACAAGAGTTACAACAGCTTCGAAAGTAAACAGTGGCAGGCAAAACACTGGCCGAAGTCAAAGAAAGTGTCTGGACAAACATCACCAAGTCTATGAATGAAATATGGCCAATGATATAGATTATGTTTGAGAAAAATGAATTGGTACAAAGAAGTAAATAAGCCATCGAGAAGATTAGATCAGAATTGGGAGAGATGCCCACAGAGGCTAATGAAATCATCAAATTCCTGAATTCTAAAACTAGAGAGGAGCTGGAAGATCTGAGAATTGAGGATAGAACGGAGACCATCCTTAAGGTCAAGAGAGTCTTGACCAAGAGAGGAATGATGCTACAGCTAGAAGAAAAGGTTTAGGCTATGGATCTAGAGGTGCAAAGGTTTTTCAGCAAGATCGAGGCTCTACAGAAGAAAGGTCTTCCTGGTTTGAAGGTGATAAATGACAAATTGATGACGCTCCCCGATTATAAAAAGAGACTAGCCGATGTGGCTAAGGATAGTTCAAAATTTTTAGGAATACAAGGCAATATCACTGGCAAAGCATTTCTAGATTCTCTACAGTTGTACATCAACATACAACATGAGATCCGATACATCTTCATCATCAAGCCAACTTTTGCTAAGTAAATAGAGATGGATGAAGTCTACCGAAGGTTACTCAAAGTCGTTGTTCCCAGTCATCTTCGATTGGAAGAGATTTGCAATCTGATCGAGTAGTTGATGAGCTGTCCCATCCCAGTCAGCTATCCAGTTAGACGAGGTCATGCAGAGGCCTCACCAACGGTTCACCCAGAAAACAACATGAAGTTTTGACACATCATCAAACAATTTCCTAGATTTTTGGAGTTTGTTAAGTTAGTTAAGCTAAAAATAGATTTACCACGTCCTGATCTTTAATGACAGGATCGTTTGTAATTTTGGGTTATAAATACTTCACTTTTCGAAGTATTGAGGGTTGATCTCTATGCCTTGCGAGTTACCAGACTATAATATTTTTCAAGAGATCTTCCATTAATACAAAGAGGCATTTTCACAGGATTCTTGCGTGTACTCATTGGTGATGTTTTCCTTTCTAAGTTAAATGTTATTCTCGCTTAGTTATCGTTTTCTAAATCTAATCTTTGAAAGTAACGAACGTTGCAGGATTTATCTTTGTATACCTTCTTTCTGACTTTAAAGATTTTAGTGTTTCATCTTCTGATTTTACAAAAAATAAATTCTTAACTGCTTCTTTGTTGTAATTGACATTCTTGTATTTTCTGCTATTCCTCTTTTATGCTGCTAAAAGAATCCAACGATTGCATTATCTCTCCCTGTGAAAGGTTTCTTTGTTTTCTGGTTTAGAGTTTATCTCATGATACAGACCCCATAGCCCAATGGATGTGTAAAGCTCTCTTATCCAACCCAACGAAAACGATAACAAACAAAACAAACATATTTTATTTACCTAGCCTAATATTTTAAATTTGAAACATATCTAAATCATACAGAGAGATCCCTCTCTGAAGCTGGTAGGGCTAGATCCCAACTTCAAAGTGGTTGGATAAAGTTACCTCCCGTAGATTTCCTCTTTTCTGACAACCTCTAGGAAATTTACAGAGCGTTAATATCCCAAAAGGGAATAAAATACAAAAAATGGTGTAAGTCTTCCCATAATATATAATATGTAGTCATGGCTTGAAGGATAGCCTCATCAGAAGACAATTCAAAATATGAGAAATCATGTGAATAAGGAGGGTCGACAATCCCAAAGGGTGAAGCAATCTGACCATATTCCATATGATGATGGAGGTTCTGATCAGGTTTGGAAGAGTCTGTTAGAGAAGAATGACAATCACAAAGGCTTGAGGATATACAAACAATGAGATCAGACTCAAAAGGAAACTCAAGATCACTTAGACCAAGAGGGGGAAGAAAGGTCTCCCATGCCCCCATTGGATAAACCAATGGATCAATTGATGAGACCAAGTCTCAAGAAGGAAAACATGAGTGAACAAGTTCCTTCTTAGGAACAATTTAACATTGAGGATGAGATGCCACATAATTTAACTTTGGTGGGGTAGAGTCTACACGAATACTAGGAACATATAAAGGGGAAACTTGAGTTAACGTCGAATTAGGATGGTGATTATCATATTCCAATTGTTCGATAGTGACAATGCTTCCATTGATAGGGAAATTCATACCTGAAAGATTATAAACACCACAACGTTCATATCATATACATAATCACGCCCAATAAGCATATTAGAATCTAATGGGCCTTGCACCACTATAACATCGACAAGGACAATATTCCCACCTAACAAGATAGGAAATTGAGGAAGAATCCCCAAATATTCACTAGGATGTATGTTAAAAGAAAATATCTCATGTGATCCAAACACAAGATCGAGAGAACCCAAATCTTGCCAAGCCAATGAGGATAAAATACTTGAGGGGCTCCTTCATATACAACACATCTGTAAAAAAATTTTGAACTAACTTCAACCCTTATTTGAAAAGGTGCATAAGAAGGAAGTCTAGGCTCAACAAGGTCATTCCAATCAAAGGAAACTATCCTATGACTTGGAGGTGGTGTGCTCGAAGTGAGCAGAATTCCCCCTTGTTTTGAATGTATTGAACTAAAAAGGATAAAAACATAGTCGGTAGACAAATCAGTCCCCATAAGAAGAGTGGGATCAGCCAAATATTGTATCAACATGACCACTTTGGTAGAATCAATACTCTCCAAGAGAAGAGTGGGATCAACTGAAGATTTCATAGGTGTGACCCATTTGTTAGACTCGACACTCTCCAAGAGAAGAGTGGGATCAACTGAAGATTTCATAGGTGTGACCCATTTTTTAGACTCGACACTCTCCAAGAGAAGAGTGGGATCAACCGAAGATTGCATTAGCATGACTACTTCCTCAACCACTAGATGAATAGGTTGCAAGACAACATGGTATGAAGGCACATCACCCCCCAAAAGAGGAGTGGGATCAACCAAATATTGCATCGGCATGACCAATTCATCAACCAAAGGATGAAAATATTGTGGGGAAACCGAAGAAGACTCGGAATCAGAAGATCTTGCAGACATGGACCACAATCTTCGTGCCTATGAAATTCCAGGGCACATATGAGTAAGGTAATATACCTTGCAAATATTACAAGGGAACTTAGGGTTACGTCCTATACGTCTAGGTTTCTAAACATAATAATAGTAGTGGTTGTTTTCTTGTCTTCAACATGACTTGCAGAGGTTGTTGAAAATTCTCCAACATGACTAGCAAAGGTTGGTTGTTGAATTCTAGTATGAATTGCAAGGACTAGGTTCATTCCCCCAGCATGAATTGCAGTGGTTGGTTGCACATCTCCAACATTACTTTCATAGGTTGGTGATTGATCGATAACATGACTCGCAGAGACTACATACCTATCGTCAATATGACTAGCAATGATTGGACGTTTTCCCCCAGCATGAATTATAAAGGCTGGGTGCTTTCCCCGAACATGACTTGCAGAGGTTGGGTGCTGGTGTTCAACATGACTTGCAGAGGTTGATGACCTATCTCCAACATGAATCATAGAGGTTGGTGATTTCTTCTTCCTATCCTTCCTCTTTCTATTTAGTTTAGACCTCTGATTACTAGTAGCTATACTTTCACCATGACATAGGGTGCTTAACTAAGAAGCATCAAGAGAATTTAGGACATTTGTAATAGTACCCAACCAAACTGGTAGTCCCAGATTCAACCTAGGAATGTACAAACTGGCTATCAAAGGGACACCAAGGTTTGAAAAAATAGGAAAAGCCTAAGAATCCCCTTGTGAAGGGGTTCCTTGGTTGGTATCTTCAGTAAATTTGACCATGAAGATATTATGCACAGTTTCTTCTCTTGTAGGATCGTTCAAGTTCATAAAAGTCTCACACACTGACTCTGTAAAATCAGTGGTACAAAAATATATGCCTATAAGGAGGTGGCTTCATGTTTCTAATCGGAAGACCCAAAAGTCCTCATGACCGACGGAGTGTGTGGTCTACCACCTTAGGTCAGAGACCCAAAGAAATTACTGACTAACTCACTATGGAAAACTAAGGAGCACAAAGAACACCACTAAAAATTCCCTAAAGATAAATCAAGAAAAATGTAGGAAGAACAATTACGCCAACCAACACTAGAGCAACTTACCAGTGCAAGTGTAACTTGAACATGGAAAAACCCTCCGGGTATACTCTGCGAAGTGTGGTCTGGTGTCTGTCTTAAGTACCGTAGTATGCCCCCACAATCACCTATGTAAGTACCTATAAAAACAAAACTAATTTTCCAGCTCGCAGTTAGTCACCAGGCGGGTACAATCGATAGTTGGGAAGATCATATGAGTAGGATAACTATGTCTAAATCCTTTCAAGGGTATCGAAATAAAATGGTTCGGAAGACAACTGAGGATAAAAAATTGATTCAAGGTCCATGAAGCTCTGTATTAATATGCAGTCAGAAAAATCCCAAGAATGTCCCTCAAATATGATCCCCACTATGCTTGGTCTGGATTTGGAGGGGTTTTCTCCACCGCCTTTCCTCACGCGACCTTGTGTTTAGCCCCTGTGTTAGAGGGGGGTCCCGAATAAATTTTAAAACAATGGAATTTAAAACTCCCTAACTCAGACTCTTAAGTTTTTTAAGCTGCATTGAAGAGTTTCCTCTCCACACCTAATACAAGGCCCTAAATTCTACTCTAGTTGGTGTACCCTACAAACAAAAATGTCTGATTGATTTTAACATTAAGCATTAATTTTAGTGTCTTGATTACTTAGGTGATCCGGATTTTATGAGAAAAATGAAATAAATACAGATTCTTAAAATATGCTTAACATAGAATAACAGATATACAGTAAAATTGGTTTTCTATTCAATAAGAAAACAAGTTGAAACTGTAAAATGAAGTGGAAAACAAGCTTGCTGGAATGGTGGTGGCTTATCTCTGAGAAGAGATGTGATGGCTACGCTCATTCACAAGAATATGGTTACAATGAGGCTCTAAAGGCATTTTCACAATAAACATGAATGTCAAAAACCCTAAACATCCAAAAACCTAACCCTAGGAGATGAAGCGCAAAAAGTCATGTGGGCCCCGTTTGGGTAAGTTAGTACATCAACTTCCCGGGGTCGTAACTTTTTCATACGATCTCCGTTTTAGGTGAAGGATAGCCCGTTGGAAAGGTCTAACCGAGAAGAATATTTTTTGATAGGCATAGGTTAGTTCCATTGGCACTCACCTGGGCCCCAAATCCCCAAAAAACATCGTTTAGGGCCTCAAAACGACCCCTGAAGTTTGGAACCCGAAAAACTGTCGAAAAACTGCCAAGGTGGAAAACTATTTTTCGAGCCATTGTAATAGGTGGGTGGCTACCGATATCCACTTAGATAAATCCTCCATCCTTAGGAATAAATTTTCTCCATTGCGTTGAGTTCCCCCATTAGATGAGGAAATTTCTGTTGAATTTGGCCCTGGGTGAGCCACTTGCCTTGGTGCAGAAGCTGCCCTACTTTGACGACTTGATAAACCTGGATCCTTTGCTATCGAGTGACCTTGATCTATGTGTCCACAATATTATCACTGGATTCATGTTTCATTTATTCAAGGTTGAGATTTGTTGGTTTCAACTGGTCTTCTATCTTTGAGGTGTCCAATAATGGTGGGAAATATGGCCGAAGGAGAGCCATGTTGAAGACTGGATGCAGACCACGGAAGGGGGGACTATTGAGATCAAAATAATTGTCACCCAACCCCTTGGTGATGGTGTATGACCCATAACAGAGTGGGAGAAGCTTCTGATGGGGCCATGTAAGGTGTTCTTTTTGCAAATGAAACCAAACTTTGTCTCCCACCTGAAACTTATGTGGCACCTCATGTTGATCATGGTGTTGCTTGTACTTGGCATTAGACTTTTGTAGAATATCCTGAACCTATTGGAAGATGTGATGGATCCAGTTAATGAACCAAGGTGGTCGCCATGGGCAGTGCAACATCCATGGGTCCCAATGGTTGGAATCCCAACCCCACTTGAAAGGGGTTGTGTCTAATTGTGATATGCAAGGCTCGATTGTAGCTATGTTGGACATAGGGAAGAATCTCATCCCAGGTGTGGGGGTGTTTTGAATTGTACATGTGAAGGATATGTACAACCATTTGATTAACGACCTAAGGTTAGCCATCTTTCTAGGGGTGGAAGGAAGTGGATTTGGTGAGATTGGTATCCAATAATGACCAGAGGCTTGATTAGAATGAGCTGAGGAACCATCTGTCATGGTCTGAGATAATGGTTTGTGGGATCCAAAAATGTACCCATACTCATTCAAAGAAGAGCTTGGAAGTGGCTTCTGCTGTGATGTTCTTCTTGTAGGCGACTAGAATCACCATCTTGGAAAAGAGATCAACAACCACAAAAACACAATCATTTCCCCTCTTGGTGGATGAAAGGCCCGACATGTAGTCCATTGAGATGGATTCCCATAGCCTGTTAGGAGTAGATAGAGGGATGTACAAGCCCTATTTCTTAGTGGTCGGTTTGAAAATAGCATAGGTGGTGCAGGACCTAATATACTTGTCGACATCGTGTCGAAGTTTCGACTAGTAGAAATGTGTCTGCAGCACTGCCATTGTCTTTTAGAATCCAAAGTGTCCTGCCACCCGACTGTAGTGAGATTCACAAATAATATTTGCACTCTCACTTGATGGAACAAAGAGATGGCCTAGATGGCAAAACAACTCGTCCTAAAGATGGAAATTAGCGACTACTGATTTGGCACCCAAAATTTGGTAGGTGGTGGAGAAGTCAAGGTATGTCTCGTAGAGGTGGGGCCATCTAGAGGTCTCATGGTCGCAAGAGTCTAGCACTGTGGTGAATGCCGTGAATAGAGGTCGGCTGAGGTAGTCAACAACTCAGTTGGTACTTCCTATTTTATACTTGATGTTGAGGTGGAATTGATGTAAGTATGTTGACCACTTTTGATGGCAGTCATTCTGCAATTTGACTTGGGTTTGCATGAATTGTAGTGTCTTGTGATCAGTGTGGATGACTGTCTCCTTCCCAAGAATGTAATGTCTCCATTGGATTTAGGCTTTCACAATGGATTACATCTCTTTGTCGTAAGTAGGGTACTTAAGGAAAACATATGATAGTGTCTCACTATGATATGCCAAGAGGTGGTCGTGTTGAGTGAGAATGGTGCCCACAACATATTCTAAAGCATTTGTCTTAATCTCAAAGGGATTTTGCAGGTCTGGTAATGAACGTATTAGGGATGAGCATAAAAAATTCTTCAATTCATCGAAAGATTGTTGTTTGGATAGGCCCCACACAATGTTTTCCATACCTCCACCCCTGGTTACTTGGCTGAGGGCCCATGCGATATGAAAGAATCCCAACACGAACCTGCAATAGAAATTAGCAAGGCCCAAGAAGCTTCGAAGTTCAGTGAGTGTGGTTGGGGCTGGCCAGTCATGGATGACCTAAATCTTGGATGGATCCACATGCACACCATGTTGGTCAATGATGTAGCCTAATTAATGGACCTTGTCCATGCCGAATGATCATTTTTCCAGGTTTGCATATAGTTTGTGCTACCGCAGGGTGTGCAAAACCTGTTGAATATGATGCAAGTGTTCCACCCAAGTCTTGTTGTAGATGAGGATGTCATCCATATACACCACTAAAAAAGTATTGGTGAAAGGTCGTAGGATATCATCCTTCATCCTCATAAACATTGTTGGAGCATTTGTCAAACCAAAGGGCATGACCAGCCATTCAAAAATACCTTCTTTTGACTTGAAGGCAGTCTTCCATACATCTGTTTGTTCTATTGGGACCTGGTGGTAGCCAGACTTTAGATCAATTTTATTGAAGTATTTGGCCCCCATGAGCTGATCAAGGAGGTCGGTGATTCAGTGAATCGGGTATCAGTTTCGAACTGTGATTTTATTCAGGGCCTAGTAATCAATGCAGAGTCGTGAGGTCCCATCTTTCTTTTGCACTAGCACGATTGGGCTCCCACAAGGTGATGAGCTAGGGAGGATGTGCCCCTTGTGGAGCAGTTCTTGGATCTGCCTCTTGATCTCCTCATTTTGTAACAGAGAGCGGTAGTAGACTGGCCCATTGGGTAGCGGTGCACCTAGGGTCAGATCAATGGGATGCTTGACCTGGCAGTGCAAAGGTACCCTGGTAGAAGAGGAGAAGATATATGAGTATTCTTCCACGACCTTATCCACTTGATTCTGTGTTAAGACCTAAATAGTGGCACATTACCCCTAAATTGGGGCATATTACATTAATAATGTTATTTTATTTATGTCGGCTTGGGTCCATTAGTTGTAATTGTACCTCCTAGTCTCCTATATATAGCAAGGAGACATTTTCATTTGGAATCATCTTGTATTTGGACATTTATGTGGTGTATAAGGAGGTTTCCCCCTTGAAGAGGATTATTATCTGAAATTATCTCTTTTTCAAGGCGTTGAGTAGTTATTCTAAGGTTTTTCTATGCTATATTGATATATGGTTCTTAACATATGGTATCAGAGCTCAAGGTCTTGGGGTTTCACTGCTACATATGAGACACCTTGGAATTTTTTCTATAATTTTTTTTCTACAATTTTTCAGAAGGAACCCATTGGAGGATATTTAGTAGATGGATCAAGGTACATTGGGTTCAAATTTCAACTCCCGAGGCCTTATACTTTAGGTGATACAACCTGTGTAAGATAGGGTTCTGGAATCATCCTGAATTGAGTCATCGTGGATTTTTTTCTATATTTTTTTTTTTATAATGTCTCAGACTCTAAAATCTGGAGAATCTTCACATAAATTATTAAGTTATCTGTGATAAAATTTTTAGCTTCTGGGTCATCTTACATTTGTATATACACCCTATGGAAGATAGGGTACCTGACTAGTCCTATTGACTAGTCTCAAGCAGGTGTTCCAGGTAAAACAATAATAAATTATTCCTAGAGTATCCAAATTGAGTGAGACCAATTGCATTGGATAGTGGACAATCTTTAGTATTTCTAGTACAATCTTCATAATTGTATATCAATTATTTTGTGTGGGGCATGCTATACAAGTGAGATCTCCTGGAAAGGCCAAAAATCAATAATTTGTGGGGAAGTTACCATCAATTATACTTGGCACATCCAATTGTGATTATGCCTATGGAATTGTAGAGAAGCAATATCAGAGAACTACAAAAAAAAAAATCATACCTAGAAGGGCCGAAATTTTGGAGATATAGCAGAAGAAAGATTGTCTAGCAGAACCACCTCAAAATCAAGGTTTAAAAGTGATACTTGGCCAACATGCCACCAAAAAAGGGAAATTCTACACCAAATAATCCTCCAGATAGTCCTACTTGGAATCTTAATGATGGTGAAGAGATGTGTAGGTACATAAATGATTTACAAAAGAAGACAGTGACAAAAGATGAACTACAAGGGATGATGGATGGTTTAAAAAGGGAGGTCATGGAAGGATTGGAAAATTTCCTAATA
>JASDQU010264530.1:0-13788 GCA_032191745.1 Picea mariana
TCAGCGAGGAGCAAAGTATTGGAGCGCAACTCGGAGCGTGCAGGGACAAACGTCGATTAAAAGGTACCTCTAACATCCTTCCTTCTCATGCATTGGGCTTAGATAGATTTGAGAGAAATTCAGTGTCCACGTTAAGAACTTTTCTGTCTAGGGTTAAGGTCAAGCCCTAGAGGTCGATCTACTTGTCCACAGGCAGATTTTCCTACAACAATGTGCTCACCCTGAGACAATGTCAATTTGCTATTTTTCCTTTCTCTTGTTATTCTCATACCAAGGATCTTCTTTGCGGCACCCAAATACTTCATTGCAAATGAATTAACTAATTTCTTCTTGAGAACATTTCTATCCTGCATATTAGACCTAGCAACAAGCATGTCATATACATACAATAACAAGATAATATAGCTTCCATTTTCTAACTTTTTAAAATAAACATAGTGATTAAAATGACATCTACTATAACCATGTTCTATCATAAACCTTTCAAACTTCAAATACCACTGCCTTGGAGCTTGCTTTAGGCCATACAAGCTCTTATTCAACTTTCATACCAAATTCTCCTTCACTTTGAACTCATACCCTGTGGTTGTTGCATATAAATCTCTTCCTCCAAATACGCATGGAGAAAAATTGTTTTTACATATAACTGTTCAAGATGAAAATATTCTACTGCCACAAGACTTAAAATAGTGCTAATTGAAGTCATTTTAACAACAGGAGAAAATATCTCATCAAAATATATATCTTTCTTTTGTGCAAACCCCTTTACAACAAGTCTATCCTTTAGCACTTTTTTCCTCCATCTTCTTCCTTTAATTTGTGAACCCATTTATTTTGTAATTCTCTTTTTCCTACAGTTAACTGAACCAAATACCAAGTCTGGTTATTTATATAAAAACAGGTTCGAAGAGAAATAAAATAAAACAAATCTAGAAATAAAACACATAATATACACAATACAATAGAGACATAGATATACGTGATTCACCCAGTATGGGCTACGTCCACCAGAGAAATTGTCAGGTCCTTCCTTTATTATTATCCAAAAAATGAAGGGATACAACCTACAACACACCCATTGTAACTTCCTCTTCTTTCTCTCACAGTATCCTCACTCAGAATACATTATTCACAATGATGCATAGCTTCAATACATCTCCTCATTCATTCCTTACTCCCACTTCTTTTTGGTGTCTACCTGCATTGCCTCTTCATAACATTCTGGTTCACTAGAATTAGTCACCAATAAATAATACAATGAAGGAGAGTATCATTTAGGGGGTCTAATTAACTTGGTAAATCTTCTAACAAAACATGCAAGAGTTTGAGGTACCTGTTGATCATGTTGTTGTACATTTTTTTTTTTTGGTACCTTTGGAGTTTCTTTTCTAGTGATCTCACCAAGCACTGTGTATTCTAGTTTTTATTTTTCCTATTTCTTTCCTTGCAACTGATCTTTGTACATGACCTTCTCATTGAACATCACATCTCTACTCCTAATGATTTTGTTATCTTTATAATCCCAGAAGAGATTACCAAAATCATTAAAACTGTATCTAATAAAGGTACACTTCTTGGATTTTTCCTTAAGATTTATTCTATTTTCTTTATCAATATGGACAAATGATTCACAACCAAAAGTCTTAAAAAAAGAACAGTTTACCTTTTTACCTGTCCATGCCTCCTATGGAATTATACCATCCAAAGAGCTTGAAGGTCCTCTGTTTATTAAGTAAACAACAATATCTACAACATATTCTCATAATTGTAAGGAAAAACCAACATGCAATCTCATACTCCTTGCATGCTCCATAATTGTTCTGTTCATACATTCTGACACACCATTTTCCTCTGGTGCTCCTAGAACTGTCTTCTCTCTACGAATCCCATGGTATGAAAAATAATCATCGAACTCCTTGCTGCAATATTAACCTCCATTGTCTAATCTGAAACACTTCAACCTTTTTCATGTCTCATTCTCAACCAAATATTTCCATTTCTTAAAAGTATCAAAAACATCATTTTTTTGTCAAATTCAATAAACCCAAATTTTTCTAGTTTCATCATCAATAAAAGTAACATAATAACGAGAGTGACCAAGAGATGATACCTGAGTTGTTCCCCACAAATCTATATGCATAAGCTCTAACCTTTCACTCTTCTTTTCTTTTCCGATTCTGAGAAATCCGACTCTCTTATGTTTTCCATAAACATAATGCTCACAGAAATCCAAATCAATTTGTTTAATATATGGAAAAAAATATATTTTTTAAGTGTCTGCATCCCCTTCTCACTCATGTGTCCAATCCTATGATGCCACATTGTTGTATCCACTCCTATAGAAGCTAAAGAGATAGAAGATTCAGTGTTACCAGTACATAAATACAATGTACCTACCTTCTCTCCTTTTGCTATCACCAATGATCCTTTGGTGACCTTCGACACCTTATCTGTAATTATGGATATACAACCTTTAATTGCCAATTGCCTTGTTGAAATTATATTTTTCCTTAGATCTGGGACATGTATTACCTCTTTCAATAACCATTTGTTTCCATTGCTTTTCTTTATTTTTACCTTTCCCATTCCAACAATTTTTCATGGCGCATCATCACCCAAATGAACCTGTCCAAAATCACTTTGAACATAATCTAGAAAATGTTTCCTATGGGGTGTGGCATGAAATGAAGCCCCTGAATCTACTACCCAAGACTGAAAAATATTATCTACAGAAAGAATCAAAGCATATTGTAACACATCACGTGTTACATTCTCTTCTTGATTTTTCTCCTGTTGTCCATCTCTTTGTTTCTTTGGAGCTCTGTAGTCTTTCTTCAGATGTCCTTTCTTCCCACAATTACAACACTCTATCTTTTCAAATCTATATTTGGATCTGACCTTCCTATAATTCCCACAGTTTCCTGAGCCCTTTCCTCTATCCTTTTGTCTTCCTCTGTTCTCCATGTTCAATGCATTACCTGATGTCTCACCTGTGATTTTCTGTCACATTTCCTCACTAAGGATAACACCAACAACATCATCAAATTTTAAAGTGTTTGAACCAGAGAAATAATTATTTACATCCATGACCAAGTCATTCCATATTTCTGGCAATGAGCACAAGATTAGAAGAGCCCTGATCTCATCATTATAGTCCACTTTTACAGAATTTAGTTGATTAGTAACCATATTAAATTCATTTAAATGATATGCAATAGACCCACCTTCTGACATATTCACATTAAATAATGTCTTCATTAGAAATACCTTATTGGACTTCAAGGTTTTTTCATATAGTTTATCCAATGTGTCCATGAGATCCTTCGTTGTCTTTCCTTTTGAAATGTTGAAATCCAACGACGTTGCCAGGCTCATCCATATCATTCCTAGTGCCTTTCTTTCATGAACCTCCCATTCTTCATCCTTCATGGTCATCGCTGTATTTTCTGTTTCACCCAATGGTAGGAATATATCCTTCTGATATAGATAATACACTATATGTATCTTCCATAATTGGTAGTTTTGGTCGTTAAATTTCTCAACCCTAAAATTTCCATCTTTTGCCATTTCTCCCACTCGAACCAGGAACCCTCTTTTCCTGCGAGTTACCTTTTTCTTTGATACTAGTTTTTAGAAAAACATGATCGCATAGAAATAAAATAAAACGAATGTGGAAATAAAACACAGAAGATACACAATACAATAGAGACACAGATATACGTGGTTCACCCAGTGTGGGCTACGTCCACCAGAGAAATTTTCCAGGTCCTTCCTTTATTATTATCCATCAAATGAAGGGATACAACCTACAACATACCCATTGTAACTTCCTCTTCTTTCTCTCACAATATCCTCACTTAGAATACAATATTCACAATGATGCATAGCCTCAATACATTTCCCTCATAAAAGAGGGTTTCCTTCTAGGGAAAAAAACCCTAACATAACTTCTACTGTCAGATTTGTGACCATATAATGAATGGTCCATATTTACAATGAAATTAAAATATACATTTACAAGGTTATTTTTCCTTTGAGGGTTTCACCCCTGAACCCCCACTGGGGGGCCTCTTGTCCCTGGACCCCGCAGAGGGGGTAATCCCCCTCTGCACTCCCCCGAGTGGAAGAGTGTACATTCTTCTGGGGTGTAAAGTCTTCATGGGGTCTAAAAATGACTAAAAACAAATACCTCTCAATCAGGAAGATAGTCAGGCTCCACAACCAACATTTCAGAAGCCCAGCTGAGAAGACCAATACATGAATGAAATGATTGAAATTAGGCAGAAACTAGGTGATTCTTTTTGGGAGATTGATCATAGGTTCAAATGTTTGAAAGGTAAGTTGAAATATGCAATTACTAACATGCAACATAGGAACTTATTTGTGAACTCACTGTTACCACACTTGAAATACACGTTAAGACAACAAAAGTTCCAAACTCAGGCAAAGGCTTTGTAGGTATCCTTACAAGTGGAAGAGAACTAGTATCAACAGACATATCCAACAATAGAGGTGTTGAAGGAGGATTTGAAGAATCTAACATTTTAACTTAAGCAGAATAAGGGTAAAGAGAAAATATAAGTTGTTTGGTGTATGCTATGCGGGACAAAAGGACACCATAAGAACAAATGTCCAACTTTTGCGCAATATATGGAAACATGAGTACCACACCCTTTTCCAACAGGATGACCATGGTGTGAAATTTTTAAAACACATGGGAATGATCCATATCATTGTCTAATGATGTAGAAATACAAAACAATACCCAAAATTTCATATTGCAATTTTTGCAAATCAGTGGATCATGAGGATACGGATTGTAGAACGATGGAGATGATGAGAGAAAGAACTCCAAATACTTATAGGGTGCAGGAAGAAATGATGATAGGATAAGTTTCACCTCATTTCATCCAGATACCATTGCCATACAATCATGTCCAACAACAATACATCAATGCACAACCATAGTACAATAATGCACAACCACTGTATAACCCTACGCAATATAACCAGGTACCCTAGTACAACGCACCATGAGGAGATCGAGGTGGATACAGAGGTGAAGGATGAGGTGGAGGAGAATTTGGATGAGGTAGAGGACTAGTAATGTTCCAAAATTTCCAACAACCAGGACATTATGTAAGGTATTGCCCACTTCCAACAATGACATGTATGTACTGTCACATAATAGATCATGACACATAAGACTTCCCAACACTCTTGGGAAAGATCCAGGAAAAATGGAACTAGAACAACCATAATGTCTAGTGGATTTCTGCAGAAGCGAGGGATTATGGGAGAAACATAAATATATTCACTCAAGGAGGAGCTAAGACAGGAACTGATGCAGCAAAACAAGATCCAGTGCAACGCCAATGGGTTAAGAAGAATACTGAGCCATAGAGGTAGATTGACATGTGGAAATAAAAGGAAACATTTAAGGAGGTCGAACAAAAGTTTCTCAAGTTGAATGTTTCATATACATCAATCACTCAACAAACTCAGAACCCACCAATGTATGAGATGTTATCCTCAATGGACCATACTATTGAAGGACAACCTTCGGAGAAAGTAAGTTCCATAAAGAATTTTTTGCAATCCCGTGTTAAGTTATTTAATGATCCATCATCTATTAAAGTATTACAAAATTTGCTAGAAATATGCAACAAAGAGGTAGAAGGGAAGTTAGAACATAAAACACTCAATCATCTCCATACAAGAAGAAGGATAAACAAAGAATTCAGTCTAAATTCTAATATTGGTGATTCCAACATGGCAGATATTATACTAGACTTGGGCTCTGAAGCAAATGTCTTACCTAAGAATACATGGCACTGTATGGGAGAACCCACACTAGGATATTCACTTGTCCAGTTGAAACTTTAAAATCAAAACAAAGTGTTACCAATTGGAAGGCTTAAAGGTGTCGTATTAGAATTGGATGGAGTGTACACTAAGACAGATTTTGAATTGATAGAGATAGTATATGGCACAACACCTTACCCAACATTACTTGAATTGGATTCAACATTTGATAACTAGGATATAATCAACTTAAAGACAAGAAAAATGACTTTTGAATGAGGATAATATAGATTCGTTGCACCATTGGATCTTTCAGAAGGAGAAAGTTTTGTAGAGGCCACTTATTTGGATCTGTAAGAAATAAATCAGTTGTACATAACCACCGCATGAGAAGAGGATTATGTTAACCCAACTGCAAATGGGGTAATCAGTTGGAGAAGCATTACATCATGTGATTTTGACTCAGAAACAGGTCTGGAGAATTGACAACAACGATTATATGAAGTTTCCACAAGGAGATGTGCAAGAATAGACCTCACAGTAAGATGGGTTGATGTAGAGATAAGAGAACCTTCCTGTTTTCATGGGATAAATGAATTAGAGGAATTACTGAAAAAATATGAAGAGGAAGTGTTAGAAAATCATAGGATCTTAGCCCTAGATATTACACTCAAGGAAACACCTGTAAGATGGTGGGGTGCACACAAAGAAACAATTCAGGACTGATAACAGTGTAAACGACTATTGTACATTAGATTTGGCACAAAACCGGGGAACAATAGAGTCCAAAAGTATGATGGGAGAGGCACACCAGTTGAACAATTTTAGAAGTGCAGAACACATTGGAGGATGAAACCACTAGAGGAATGACCTCATCAATTTACCCATACATTGGAAGGGATCCCAGGGAATTGGTACATAGACCAGAAGATGTGCAGAGGAACTACAGAATGGACAAGATTACATCAGAATTTTGTATTAACCTTCTCATTCGAACATGACAACCTGAACATTGATTCAGCGCTAAAGTTGATATGGGGAATGAAATTTTCTGATGAACCATAGGTTGAAATCATGACAAAATATCAACAACAGAATATACATACGGTTAAATACTTACTCTCATGCTATCATGTCAAAGAGGAAGCACTAGATGAAGATGACCCACACAACATTCAGATTATAGAGATTGAAGGAGAGAGAGAGGTGGAAGGTCCATTTATGGAGTCAGAAGTGTTTTTTGCACCAATCAAAGTTAAGAAAGTCAACATTGGGACGAATGAAAATCCTAAAATGGCAGGTATTAGAGACTATTGGGATGATAAAACATTAGTAAGAATAATGGATTTATTGCATGAATACATTGACCTATTTCCAACAACCTTTACAAAGATGAAAGGGATAGCATGAGATCTAGGTGAGATGAAGATACCCCTGAAACCTAAGGATAGACCTGTTAGGCAGAGACCTTGTAGTCTGAATCCAGTATATAGGCATAAAGTGAAAGAAGAAATTGACTGAATGTTGGAAGATGGTATTATAGAACCAATAGAGGAATATGAATGGATCAGTCCCATGGTAGTCCAAGAAAAGAAGCAAAGGGGGATAAGGATCTGTGTAGATCTAAGGAAACTCAATGATGCTTTCTTACATGAAGTCTTAGAAAATGTGGGAGGCCAGGAAGCATATTCATTCACAGATGGATTTTCAAGATACCATCATATCAAAATAGCTCCAGAGGATAGGTATAAGACTACTTTTTCTACAGAATGGGGATCCTACCAATATACAGTCATGCCCTTTGGACTGAAGAATGCACCAGCTATATTTTCAAGAGTAGTCATAGCTTATTTTAAAGAATTCATACATCAATTTCTAGAAGTATATATGAATGACTAGAATGCATATAGTCTTCTAAAGGACCATGTAGAAGTGTTAAGAGTAATGTTGGAAATATGAAGGAAATGTTAGATATCATTAAACATCAATAAATGCATTTTTGGTACACCTTTTGGGATATTGTTGGGACATATAGTGTGTAAACAAGGTTTGCTAGTTGACCCTGCTAAGACTGTAGTCATTGTAAATTTACCACCACCAAAGTCAGTGCGCTATTTAAGAGAAACACTGGGACATACATGCTATTATAGGAATTATATAAAGGGGTATGCCCAGATTAGTGAACCAATGGAAAAATTGTTAAATAAGGACACCATATTTCAGTGGAATGAGGATTGTCAACAAGGATTGGACATTATAGAGGAAAATATGGTGACAACACCTATATTAGTATTTCCATATTGGGAAAATACATTTCATATGCATGTAGATGCATCAACTATATCACTTGGGGAAATTCTCGCACAACCAGACATAGGGGACTTATACCATCCTATATCCTTTGCAAGCGGAAATTTGTTAGAATCTGAGAACAATTACAACACCATAGAAAGAGAAGGCCTATCCATGGTATATGAATTTCATAAATGCAGGCACTACTTATTGGGTAAACACTTTAAAATGTTCACAGACCATTCTTCCCTCAAATATCTAGTCAACAAGCCAGTGTTGGAGGGGAGGATCTGTAGATGGTTGTTATTATTCCAAGAATTTGATTTCAAAGTGATAGTCAAACCAGAAAAGTTGAATACAAGACCTGATCACTTATCAAGGGTAACCAATGGAGAAGAACCTACTAACTTGGAAGAAAACTTCCCTGATGCAAATTTATTTTCAGTACAGGTAGTTGATGAATACTTCACTGATATTATTGAATACTTAAGTACAATGATTGCACCACGAGACTTTATCACTGTTCAAAAGAAAAACCTAGTAGTAAGAGCTGTAGACTATCGACTCATTGCAGTTCATTTATACAATATGGGTGCAGATAACATTTTGAGAAGGTGTGTATTGGAACATGAATGACCCATAATTTTGGCAGAAGCTCATGAAGGTAGAACTAGAGGACACTATGTAGGAAAAGATACCACGTAGAAGGTATTGCACATAGGATTATGATGGACAATTGTCCATAAATATTCCAAGGAATATTTCCAAAACTGTGATGTCTATCATAGGGTTGGAAAACCCAACAAAAGAGATGAGATTCCCATAAGACCACAAATGACTCTACTAACATTTGACAAATGGGAAATAGACTTTGTTGGACCTATTAATCCACCAAAAAAAAGGTCAGGAGTAAGATATATGATCACTGCAACTGAATACTTAACAAGATGGGTAGAAGCAACACCAACCAAAGATTGTAGTGCAGAGACAATAACACACTTCTTAATTGAACAAGTGATCACCAAATTTGGATGTCCTAGGATATTGATGAGTGACCAAGGCACTCATTTTACTAATAATACCATCAAGGCTATGACTGAGGAGTTTGAAGTATATCACTAGAAGAGTACACCATATCATCCTCAGGAAAATAGAACAATAGAAACTTTCAATATTTTGCAGTAGAATAAATAAAAGAGTAGAGAAACCATATATTTGTGGACATAGTCCTAGGAGGGGGTGAACCACGGTAAACCTTGTGTTATGTGTGATTTTTAATGGATGTTTACTTTCTGTTGATCATTAGGTTAAGAATGAATGGTTAAAGTAGTTATATCAGCATGCATGCATAGGTTTAAAGATGAATAACACATATAAGTAATTGAATGATTAACAAGGGTAAATCATAAGGAAGAAAGAACACAATCACAGATCCCCACTCATTCCTAGAGTGAAAACACCTGAGTATTGCAGTCACCCATAAAATATATCTTGGGTGAGACTGCGTTGTGCACCTAGTGCAAAGTGTTGCCTTTTGGTTACAAGGAGGGTTGATAGTTTTTTAGGGTTCTATTGGAAACTTGTTGAAATCTGAACCTAGTTCAGCCCAAGAAGAAGTAAAGAAAACCAAAAAATGAAGACTCTGTAGACATAGTTAAAGACATCACATACCCATAAGAAATAAATACAATCCCAATTGGAACCCCTCAAGGAATAAGAAACATAGATGATTGTGCATCTCGAGGAAGAGAAGACAAGCATGGCACAAGAACATTCAGAAGGAGAAAATTTACTAGAGGAAGAGATAACACCACAGACAATCGAGGCACTAACAGACAAAGTTGTGAAGATGAGAGAAAAAGGACAGGAACTTGCAGAGAAGTTCCATAGTTTGGAAAAGTTTGTACAGGGAGCGCACACTACCTAAGTGGCTCAGGATGAGCCTCATGTCAGTGTTGGGGGCCTATTGGGTGCATACCTTATTTTGGAGAAGAAAGTCTATTTTGGGTGAAGTACTATTTTTGGAGAAGGAACTGTTTTAGGAATGACCTATTTTTGGAAAGGAAGATCTAATTTTGGAGTGTGCGCAACAGGTAGAAAGAAAGAAGAATGTAGAGAAAAAGGAAACGAAGCATGCAAGAGTAAAAGCAATTTGGCACCCAGGAAGACAAGCCTAGCAACATGATAAGGTTAGGGTTCTTGGCAAGACTGTAATGGTTATAAGATGATAAAATAGTATAAATAAGGACCTAGGAGGTGTAGGAAAGGGTTAGGTCATAGGATGAGGAGCATGGTGTGATCTAGTCCACCTTACAAATGGTTCTTACCCTCAATCTTGATTATATTACTGAATATGTAATGCACGCAACGCAAGATTTTGCAGCTGAATAAATGAAAGAGCAGAGAAGCCAGATCTTTGTGGACGTATCCCTAGGAGGGGGTGAACCAGGACAAGCCTTGTGTTTTGTGTGATTGTTAATGAATGGTTAAAGTAGCTATATAATCATGCATGTATAGGTTTAAAGATGAATAACACATAGTAGTAATTGAATGATTAACAAGGATCATGCATAAGGAAGAAAGAACAAAATCACATATCCCCACTCATTCCTATACTGCAAACACCTGAGTATTGCAGTCACCCATAAAATGTATCTCGGGTGAGACTGCGTTGTGCACCTGGTGCGCAGCATTGTCTGCTGGTTTACTAGGAGTGTTGGTAGTTTTTGAGGGTTTTGTTGGAAACCTGTTGAAATACGAACCCGGGTCATTCCAAGAAGAAGTAAAGAAAACCAACAAAAGTTAAGTAAAGATGATTATTCAAAGGCTACAGATCAGAGGAAGTACAGGTAAATGATTGACAACTTACTTTATGTGATAGCTTCCAAACTAGATGTGATGCAGAAAATTGGACAAGTGACACGATTTTAGCCAGCACCAAAGGAATCACATGTTCTAGTAGTAAAGGGGATACTTAGATATATTAAGGGTACAAACAAGTTTGTATTATGGTATCCAAAAGGAAAGAATCTATCACTTATTTCCTACACAGATGCCAATTGGGTAGGTTGCATTGATGACCGAAGAAGTACAAGTGGAGAAAATTTCTACTTGAGTGAGTGTTTGGTATCTTGGCTAAGAAAGAAATGATCATCAATATCATTGTCTACAACTAAGGCAGAGTATATTGCAATAGCAACATATTATACATAGGTCCTATGGATGAAACAAACATTGAAAGATATACAGATTGAGTATGATGATCCTATTCCAATATTTTGTGACAACATAAGTACCATCAATATCTCAAAGAATCCAGTGATGAACTCCAAGTCGAAGAACATTCTGATCAAGTTTCACTTTCTACGGGAACAGGTTGTAGAGAGAAATATTAGAGTTGAATTTATGGGAACAAAATAACAAATTGGAGATATCTTTAGAAAACCGCTTCCAAGGGAATATTTTGAGTATCTTCGACAAAGACTCGGAGTAGTTTCCACTCCAAAACGAATTCTTTTGAATGCTTATCTTATATGTCTTATATATACAGAAGGAAGAACCATAAAGAGGATAGTTCAATTTGGGGAGTGTTTAGTTAGGGGGAGAAGCCCCGAAGAGAATTTACATTTTCCATTGATGTCAAAGGGGGAGAGATTCTTCAGATGCATGAATATAGAGTTAGATTCTTGGAGAGAGAGCACAGAGGCATGATTTTGGGGAGGGTGATGGTCATAGGGGGAACATGAGAGATATACTTGTTAGGATATTTAGACACTTAGGATTTAGTTAAGAACTACTTGGTCTAATGTGTCGTTAGGTAAAAGTGTGTTTCTTAGTGTGTTTCTTTAGTATGCATTAGTATGCATTTGTAGTTAGGAAATCCGACGGTCACGATATGTTCCCGACATAGAGTGATCCGACGGTTCATACTCTCTTCGATCTTAACGGCCATTGATCCGTGGCTTAGCACCCGATTGGTCCATGATATCTATTTAAAGAGCATGGGGGGTCATTTTTTGATGATTGATTGTGAGAAACTCTCTTGTAAAATCTCTATGTAATCTTTTTCTTTGCATTAATAAACTTCTCCAAGTGGCCGCATTGGTTGGGTCCATGGATGTTTCCCCATAGGGGTTTTACCACGTGAAAACATCAGTGTGTTGATCTTTGATATGGTTATGTGAGTGGTTACTGAAGGTGTCCATCCTCTATTGGAATACCTGTGTTTTCGAACATGGTATCAGAGCTTGTTTGAAGACCCGCTCCTGTTGTAGATCAAGAGTGTGAAGTTGAGTTGTCTCATCTCCATTTTCTGTCATTTACGTACATGTATGGGATGAGAGGACTGTTCCATTGCATCTGGAGCACTCGTTTCAGTCAGGAAAACTTTTCTTTTCACTCGAAAAGGTTTCCATTTTCCCAAGATACGACCATTACAGTCAGATCCAGAGGTATAAAGCCTGAGTACGCATTTTTTAAATTTCTACAAAGTTTTATTTTGTTTTTATTTTAGTTTGATATTATTTGTTTCTGGGTTGCTACTCTTTTAGATCTATGTATTCTCTTTGCCTCGCGCCCTGTGTGATCTGAGAAAATCATAAATAAATAGGAAAAGGTGCAACTTCCGGGTAAGCTAACCGAGATCTAACCCTTGTTGTCATCAAGAAGTGAAATTTTTTTTCTTGTGTGAAAAAGGGTTTTGTTTTAGCATGCTCTCCAAGGTCGTCAACAACAACAACAACAACAAAAATCCTCCTTATGAACATTACAATATGTTTTTCTAGACCATTTGGTTAAAAGTTGCCTTATTAAGTAAGAGGTCTTGAGTTCAAATCTCTCTTTTGTTACTTTTTTGAAAAAGTTCATGCTAAAATTGTAAAGTGTATTTCACTTCAAGTATAAAAGTGAATCACTATAAGTAGATTTAATATTTTGTTTTAGAGTTATTTATTTTGCATAAATATTTTATGTTATAAGGTAACTTCATTGTAAAAATGATCCCCACTTCTCTTTATAAAAGTGGGTCACTTCATAAAGCAACTTACACTATCACGTGGTCATTTGGTTACCGTTTATGCCTTTTTTTTAAAAAGGGTATAACTCTCACATTGAAAGTCTGTTTTTGGTGTCATTTTTTTAAATCCGCATAACTTTTCGAGCTCTTTCCATCCAGATCATCAATTTGAGTTTTTAAATCCATATTATCTACATATTTAATATGGCTTCTACAAGTAATGTCTTTCTTACCAGCAACAACTACTTCCAATGAAAATCTCATATGGAAGATTTATTAAGAAGTAAAGGCTTGTACCGGATTACCTTGGGAAAGGAAAAAGTACCCAATGATGCTGATAAGAAAGAAAAATGGGCAAATAGGAGTGACGAAGCACATGGACTAATCAGAATGTCCATCTCCCCTGATTTAAGGTACCACCTTCAAGAAATTGATGACCCCGAAGAAGCTTGGGACAAGATTGAATCTGTGTTTGGTAAAATCAATATTATTCGAGAACAACAGTTAGAAAATCAAATACTGACCTTGATTCCAAGTGATATTTCTTTCCTTGGAGACTATCTATCTAGGTTTAAAACACTCATAATTTTATGTGAAGAATGTAAGATAAAAATGGAGGAAGAGTGTTGCATATATCTTATCTTTTCTAAGATAGGTAGTGCATATTCTGTGTTTGT
>JASDQU010264534.1:0-10530 GCA_032191745.1 Picea mariana
ATGAAAGCGTCAGATAAAGGGTAGGGATTGATTGCAGAGCACTAAGGAAGAATTAAACAACGCGTTAATTCCAATCTCGCAATTAGTCTAGAACGTCGATCGTCACCCTCCAAATAGATACACGGTTGGCATCAATTCCACTACCAACGAGCAATTTCCATTGCAGAGCTCGACGATAGTTTTAAATGTCATGCTAGTGAGGACCCCACAATCATCCCTAATCGTTGATTTTCTCCAAGAGAATTATCGACCGTTGGATCAAGTTGAGTGGAAGGACAGAGTAAGTCATGGACCATAGATCATGGAAGTGACATACACATGGTCAACCTGACATTGACCACTTCAGGTAAAATCGACCAAAGGAAATGTGCATGAAAGAATTTTAGCTGAAGCCGAAGTTCCGATGTAAACATGAGCCATCCAATTGTAGGTAACTTTTTGGGAAAAAGAAGAGTCATTGGATTTAAATAAAAGAAAAGAAGCATCACAGATAGATCAAGCCATCGATCTAAGATCACGATAAACAAACAACATTCATTTTGGGTTAAAAGTTGTGAGGAGGTTACACTTCGGGTAAAACATGAAGTAAGAAAGGCGAAGTTAACCGAAGTTCTGAAGTCATGAACTTCCATCAACCGTCAGATCAAAGGAAGAGCAGGGAAATCCTGTCAACCGTTGATCTATTCAGAGCACACCAAGGATGTGTGTAGTCAAATTCGGTGCTGACCACTTCGACGAAAAAGGAATAAAAACATATGAGTTTACCCAAAGGCCAAAGTTTCGAAGTCTCTCTCAGTCGTCGATCTGAGATATATTTCCGGAGTTAGGACAACCGTTAGATCTAGGAGAAAAACATGTGCCACATGAGGAGATCCACGTCAGCAAGAATACGTCAACAAGACTACATCAACAAGGACACGTGGAACAATCAGATGATGACAAGTGTCAAAGTGCAGTTGGAATTTCAGGTATGCATAAGTCACAATATAAGTGACACGTGGCAGCCACTCGACCAGTGCCAAGTCATAAGCGACGTTAGCAAGATACGTCACTTTGGGGGAAACTGGTTTCTAACATCAGAAATCACCCAAAGCACCGAAGGCCGAAGTTAACGCCTATCGTTGATATAATTTGAGAGCGTTCTCAACCGTTGATCAAGTACAATGGAAGTATAGCATAAGTTTTGGTGTTAATCGACATCAAGCGATCACCATTGTTGTATGACTTATTCGGTAGGTAATCGCTTCAGAGGAATTGTTACTCCAGAGTTCAGGAGACACGGATAGCTGAAGTTTCGAAGTGAACGAGAATCATTCATCGTGCAAATAATATATCGACGATCCAATATACTTTGGAGAAATCTTCTTCGAGAGATTTGAAATATTATAGAGGATGGAAGTCATGAAGGACAAAGTCCTGAAGTAATGACAGTTGTCCATCTCATCGAAAGATTAAAACATGAATGTTGATTTTGATAATTGATCAAGCACTCGCTTGGCCTAGCTCCTGGTCATCACCTGCAGTCGTATAGAATAAAAAAACAAAGAGGGAAAGAAGAGACGATGCTGGGAACATCACTTAGACAATAAACCCATGGTTTTGTGCATATGGTCATATGTAAATGATTTGAATGAAGTGCCTCATACATATTTAATTTGATAGAGAGTTAGCACTAGAAACATATAGAGAATCGATAAAAGATCAAATATGATTTATTGGTGAACTGAGAACACAACAAAAGCATGGAAATTATATGATGAGTCAAACCATGTTTGTGATCAACTCATGAAGACAAAAGAACCGACACACAATCATGATTAAAAGAGAGTTAATTCATCAGAGTTATGGATAAAGAATAAAAAAGAAAATGATATTATTTAAAGATCATTTTTATCATTTAAATGAAAAGGTACAATGGTTCAAAATCAAAATATGTAATGATTCAAATTTACACTAGTTGGAAGACAATATAAACAAGAAAGAATGTTGAGAAGAAAGTGTAGTTGAATTTGTTGAAGTATATATATTTATATATAATGGATTGAATGAAGGTTCATTCTATCAGGTTGGTGCCTGTTTACAACCTGGGTCTTGTATGAGGATTGGATTCCTCACATCTCAGTTGGATCTGAGATCAACAAGCTGGGAATTGTTATGAGGGTTGGATTCCTCATTTCTCAGTTGGATCTGAGAACTACAAGCTGGGTCTTGTAACAAAGAGTTGGGTCTCTCATAATTGTTTGAAGTTGAAATTCAAAGATTGATCTTATGTATTCATTCAAGTTAAATAAATAAACAAAATATTAATTCTTTTATATATATTGATTGAGAAAATGAAACAAATATTTGTTGTTTAGTTAGTTTGTGAAAAGTGGAAAATTGTCCAAAGTTTTTTGACACTGATTCACCCCCCCTCTCAGTGTCAAGTATCCAATTCAACAATTGGAATTGGAGCAAGATTCCTTCAACACAGTTTAAACATTGAAGGTAGATTAAGAAGAAATGGGTGGACAAATTGCTATCTCCACAAATGGAGTTCCCTTATTTGATGGAACAAATTATTTATCATGGAGGGAAAAAATGAAAATATATCTGAATTCAAGATGATCTGGAGTTTGGGATTTGGTAGTAAGTATGCCCTGACACTTAACTACTTCAAAGAGAAAAAACAAAAATTCAAAGGAGGCAAGGAGAAATAATTCAATAGCCTTAAAAACAATTTAGGATGGATTGTCAGACCAAGTCAAAGAAAAGACGAGGCACTACAAATGTGCTAAAGAAGTATGGCTTCAACTAGAAAATTGTTATCAGAATGAAACACAAGAAGAAGAGAAATCCTATAAAAATAAGGAAAAGGACTCTAATGAAGAGGATTCCTATCAGAATAAAGAACAAAACTTAGAAGAAGAGAATTCTTATCAAGATAAGGAAGAAGATAAAGAAAATAAAAATTGCAATCAAATTGAAGAACATAGTACAAAGAAAAATATTTCTAATCAGAATGAAATACATGATTTGATGAAAACCCCAGTTAACAATGAAGAATACAACCTCATCAAGGAATTGAGGAATACCTCAATATTCACTAAATAAAAAATATTAGATTTTAAGACTGATGTTATAACTACATTTGAAGTGATTAGTATGGAACCAGGAAATGGTCTATATATTGAAGTTACTAAGGATGTTCTTGATCATATTGAGTCCACAATTATGTGCACTCTAGAAGAGTTGGAGAAATTCCAACAAAAGGATATGTTGCTACTTCAATAGTTAGATCAATCTAACCTTGAAAAGTTTGAATAGAGAGTTCAACTAGAAGACAAAGAAAAGGATATCAAAATATTGAAAACCAAAGTTACTAATCTAACAGAAGAGATGAAAGAATTAAAGACACATGATAGTAAGAGAAAAGAAGCACTAAAAGAATCAAAAGAATTAGTTAACAGTCTAAACACTCAACTTGAGGAAATTAAAGAAAGTGAAGAAGACCTAAAGATCCAGTTAACAAGGAAAGAAAATTCTTACCACATGTTGGAATTGGAAATCATCAATTTAAAAAAGATAAATGAAAGTACTAATGCAGATATAATGACTCAAATTGAAGAAGCTAAGAAAAAGGAAGAAGCTCAGAAGATCCAAATAATTAAAAATGAAGAATCATGCCAAATGTTTGAATTAGAAGCCATCAACCTCAAAAGGATTCAACTAGAATACGAGGAAGAAATCAAAAAAATGAAAACTAAAGTTTTTGATCTAACAAAATATATGGAAGAATTGAAGACATATAACAAAACTATTAAATGCAAATAATTCTTGGATGAGATAGAAGAAATAGTCATCAATCTAAAGACTCATCTTGAACATACTAAAGAAGTGTAAGAAGCCTTTAAGATTCATTTGACTAAAAAGGAAGAATTATGTTATATATTAAAGTTAGAAATAGTCAATCTAAAACAGATGAATGAAAAGACAAATAAGATGGTCAATTTCCAGAATAGCTCAACTATCCTAGATAATATTTGGAAGAGCAAAAGATCAACTGTCGACAAAACTGGTCTTGGATACAATAAGAAATAAAATAAAATAAAATCAAGAATGGAAACACCTTCAATGGATATTGAGTTTCTTATCATAGTTTTGGCCATAAAACAATGGATCACAAGAAACTAGAGGAAGGATATGCAAGAAAATCCAAAAACTTAATTAGATGTTGGAGATGTAATTTTGTTGGTCACACTTCAAAATTTTGTCATACAATGAGATGTTACAACTGTGATAGGTTTAGGCACAAATCCCAAAATTGCAAGAATACAAAAAGTCAATGTTTGAATAAGTCACTCAAGTCAGTGACAAAACCTAATAAAAGTTGGAATAAGAAATGAGATGACAAATCTCAAAAAACACAATTAGAAAGAGATGATCCAAAAAGCAGAGTATCTCATAGAAATATATGGAGAAGAAAATCTGAAGGAGAAAGCAAGAAAGATGTTATTACACCTGAAAATGAAGAAATTAATAATAAGAAAATGATGGGTGAAGGTCCTAATAAAGAATGTGAAATTCAATATGAAATAAATCAAGCTCAAGAAAATGAAGTACCTATAGAGGAATATGGGACAATATCAAATTTTGATAATGACATAAGTAGTTAGCAAAAGAAAGAAAATACAAAAAGAAGTTTAAATTGGTTTTTAAAAAATCAAAGGATTATGCCAAAGAGTTTTAAAATTAACATATGGAAAATATTGACTATCTATAGATTAGTGGTCAAAAGAAAAATCATTGGTAGGGTTAGTTGTAGAATACAAGAGGAGGAAACAATAAAGGTAGCAGAGAAGTTCAAGGAGTATCATTCAACAAAGATCAATTGATAACAAAATTGGTATTTAAATCAATTGGTATAATTCCTCAATTGATATTCCTGTGAAACATCAGAGAAGAATAAGAAGCAGATCAAAAAGATCAGTAAGATTCATACTCTTGTTCTATTTGACAAAGGAAAGTCAGTAAAAAATCAAGAGGAGTATTTTGGTTATTAAATAATAAAGTAATTAGATTAAGTTTTGAAGGACTTGATCACTACAAATGGGTATCACTACAAAATTGGTATCAATAAGACTACTTATTTGAACACAAAAATCCCAATCAACTGAGATAAGAAGTTAGTAAATTAACAGGGGAAGAGACCTTGTCAGAAAAAACATGACCCTTTCAGAAACAAAGGGGGAGAGTAGTCAGAGGTAGAGAGAGCATATTGGAAGGGGGAGTTACCCAAGTTCATATTTTGGTCAACATAATGCAGATAAACAGAGGTTGATCATAAGGGGATCAACACTTTGCCATTGATGTCAAAGGGGGAGAGTAACTTCATAGAGAAAAGCATCATCACAAAGGGGGTTTGAGTATGAAGTTAGTGTGTTGCCCTCAATGACAAAGGGGGATATTGTTGGATATATTGTCTTTAATATGTTGTCATTGATGTCAACAGTCGATGTCATTTTGATGTGATGCTAATTTTTTATGATGAATTTCATTGATAAGTTATCATTAATGAATTTTCATTGATGTCAACAGTATAATAGTTAGAAGAGAATGAAAATGTCAAACAATATGCAGAGATTCAATATCATAAGCAAGGACATTAATCAAATCTCAAAAGGAAGATCACATTGTATAAATGTTGTCGAGATCGAAATCCCCACAGGAAAACTCCAAAGGATTCAAGAAAGAATCCTACTCATTGATATAGTTTTAAGGAGTAGTCATGCAACAAGACATAACGCGAGGTGTAGATGAATCCACTCTAAATCTCAGGAGAAATAATGATCAGAAGAATATTATTAGATCTAGGTGAATTAAGAGTTTTGAAGAATTATATCTGGACCGTCAGATCTGGGAGTTACAAGAGAAGGACCGTTGGAGGATTGGACAATGATAAGATTAAGTTGTGACCGTAGGATATGCAAACTCTAGATCAAGGGAAGGGATTGATTGCGGAGCGTGAAGAGAGAATTAAACAATGTGTTAATTCCAATCCCACAATTAGTATAGATTGTCAATCATCACCCACCAAATAGATCTATGGTTGGCATTAGTTTGAATACCAACGAGCAGGTTCCATTGTGGAGCTCAAAGATAGTTTTAAACGTCATTATAGTGAGGAACTCACAATCATCCCTGACCATTGATTTGCTCTGAGAGAATTCTCTACCGTTGGATCAAGTTGAGTGGAAGGACATAGTAATTCATGGACCATAGATCATGGAAGTGACATACGCATGGTCAATCCGACATTGACCACTTTGAGTAAAATTGATCGAAGGAAATGAGCATGAAGGAATTTTAGCCGAAGCCAAAGTTCTGAAGTAAACGTAAGCCATCCGATCATAGGTAATTTTTTGGGAAAAGAAGAGTTGTTGGATTTAAACCAAGGAAAAGAAGCATCACAGACAGATTGAGCCGTCGATATAAGAGAACAAAATTCATTTCGGGTTAAAAGTTGTGAGGAGGTTACACTTCGGGTAATATCACTTTGGGTAAAAGAAGAAGTAAGAAAGGTGAAGTTAATCAAAGTTCCAAAGTCATTAACTTCCATGAACCGTCGGATCACAGGAAGAGTAGGGAAATCTTGTCAACCATTGATCTATTCAGAGTGCACCAAGGATGAGTGTGGTCAACTTCGACGCTGACCACTTCGGCGAAAAAGGACTCAAAACACATGAGTTCACTCAAAGGCCGAAGTTCTGAAGTCACTCTCAGCTGTCGATTTGAGATATATTTTGGGAGTTAGGACAACCATTAGATCCAGGAGAAAAACATGTGCCATATGAGGAGATCCACGTTAGCAAGACTATGTCAACAAGGACATGTGGCACAATCAGATGATGACAAGTGTCAAAGTGCAGTTGGCATTTCAGGTATGCATAAGTCACGAATTTAAGTGACACGTGGTAGGCACTCGGCCAATGCCAAGTCATAAGTGACATCATCAAGATACGTCACTTCGGGAGTATGTATTTCGGGGGAAACCAATTTCTAACATAAGAAATCACTCGAAGCACCAAAGGCCAAAGCTAATGCCTATTGTTGATATAATTTAGGATCATTCTCAATTGTTGATCAAATACAGTGGAAGGATACCTTTAGTGGAGGTGTTAACCAACAATAGGCGGTCATCACCGCTGTATGAATTATTCGGTAGGTAATCTCTTCAAGGGAATTGTTACTCCAGAGTTCAGGAGCCAAGAATAGCTGAAGTTCCAAAGTGAACAAGAATCATTCTTCGTGAAAATAATATATCGACCATCCGATCTACTTCAGGAGATTTGAAAGATTATAGAGGCTGCAAGTCACGAAGGACAAAGTCCCAAAGTACAGACAGTCATCCATCTCATCGAGAGATTAAAACTTGACCATTGATTTTGATAAGTGATTAAGCACTTTCTTGGCCTAGCCCCTGGTAACCACGTGTGTTCGTATGGAATAAAGAAACAAAGAGTGAAAGAAGAGACAACGCTGGGAACATCACTTAGACAATAATCCCATGGTTTTGCGCATATGGTCATATGTAGATGATTTGAAGGAAGCGCCTCATACATATTTAATTCGACAGAGAGTTAGCAGTAGAACAATACAGATAATTGATAAATGATCAAATATGATCTGTTGGTGAACTAAGAACGCAACAGAAACATGAGAATGATATGATGAGTTGATCCATGTCTGTGATAAAATCATGAAGACAAAAGAACCAACACACAACCATGATTAAAAGAGAGTTAATTCATGAGCCTTATGAATAAAGAATAAAAAGGAAAATGATATTATTTAAAGATTAATTTTATCATTTAAAAGAAAAGGTACAATGGTTCAAAATCAAAAGATGTAATGATTCAAATTTACACTAGTTGGAAGACTATATAAACAAGAAAGAATGGCGAGAAGAAAGTGTAGTTGAATTTTTTGAAGTATATATATATTTATATATAATATAATGGATTGAATGAAGGTTCATTCTATTAGGTTGGTGCCTGTTTACAACCTAGGTCTTGTATGAGGATTGGATTCCTCACATCTCAGTTGGATATGAGATCAACAAGTTGGGAATTGTTATGAGGGTTGGATTCCTCATTTCTCAGTTGGATTTGAGAACTAAAAGATGGGTCTTGTAACAGAAAGCTGGGTCTCTCATAATTGTTTGAATATGAAATTCAAAGATTGATATTATTTATTCATTCAAGTTAAATAAATAAATAAAGTATTTATTCTTTTATATACATTTATTGAGAAAATGAAATACATATTTGTTGTTCAGTTAGTTTGTGAAAAGTGGAAAATTGTCCACATTTTTTTGACATTGATTCACCCCCCCTCTTAGTGTCAAGTATCCATTTCAACTCTTCTGAAATTACCTCTATTATCAACATTATGCGTGTTCCTATAGTTTTGTTTTCCTTCAAGTTTCAACTTCTCCATTTCAACAGAAAGTGAGTTTACCAATTTTGTAAGTTCATCAACTTGGGGGTGGACAACATGGGATTATGAGGTTGAAGCTTCAACTCCAATTCTCCTTTTGTCTCTATCATATTTTCCCCTAAGTTTGGCAACTTCCAATATGTTAGATTATACTTCCAAAGATGCATCTTGCATATGAGATAGAGAGGTAGATATTCTTTCTCTCAACAGGAGGAAAAACTCAGGGTCAAAATCATTGGCATAGGTAATCTTGGTAGAGGTTTATGTAGGATTTATTTCAATGGGAATCTTGTTTTAAATTTTATTGAATAGTTTTGAGAAGTCTGAAACAAATTCCCCTTCTTTCCTCTTAAGTGACCCAAATTCTGTAATATAGTAAAGGAAATCCTTTTTTATCCCCCCAATGTCTCAAGAAAGAATCATCCAAAGCTTCAATCTAAACCTCACCTGTGAACTTGTGCATGTACTTAAGGTAGTTTCCAACTCAGAGAGCATTCATGGGATAAGGTAAAATAAGAGGGGCATACCTAGCAACCACTATGGCATCCATCCTATTTCTAGGAAGATTAGCACCTGCCATTGGGTTGTGAACTATAGGGGAACAAGGGGGAGACTGAAATTTGACAGGTACAACTATAGCTTGGATTTTAGGAGAAAGAAGGAGATCAGATGGAGAGGTTTCAGTTTTCATAGGAAGAGGTTGAGTCTTGGAAGAAGAGAGTATAGGGTCCAAGGGAAAAGAGGTTTCCTCCTCTTTAGTCACAACAATTTTAATAGGAGGAGTAGTAGGAAGGCCCAAAGTAGGAAAATATTCTAAGCTCTCGAGTCTAAACCAACTTACAACAGCAAGAGAGGCAAGGGTTTCAAAGATTTCTTCTTTCAATTTGGGGCTAAAAGAAGAGTATTCAACAGGAAAATTTTCAAAATCCAAATTTCTAGAAAATTCAGCAGAGGGTAGAAGAGGAGAATTGAATATAGCTACTGGAGTTTTAAAAGTAGAATCATGTAAATGACCAGAAGTACCTGGTACAACAACTGAAAAATCCTTGGAATATTTTCCTTTCTTGATAATCTTCTCTGGGTCAGCTTTATGTGTTGCTAGAGGTAGATGTGGAGTAGACCTCGTGTGTCTGCCTTTGGGAGCCACAACTGAAATGGTGGAGTCATGAGGTGCAAGATGAAATATTCAATGTACTGATTTCTAATGCACCTTCATAATCAATATTTCTTTGTCGTTCAATCCCGGGGAAATGTATTCAATTCGTTCCCTAGAAACGATGCCAAGAATGTTAGCAATGAGATTCACCCTCATATTTCAAGAGGATAATTCCAATACCCATCAAAAGGTTTGTAAATGTAAATTAATAATTAAATGTCAAATGGACAAAACTCAACATAAGAATGTTTTAACACAGAAATTTGGGCTAGCATGCATAAGAAAATGAGGTTTTGATTAACTTCATTCAGTGGTTTAAGGATAAAGGTGAATATAAGGAAGAATTAGTGAGGAAGTTAACTAAGTCTGCTATAAGCATCAGGCCTTCAAGCAACGAGGTGAAGAAAAACTCAGTCACAAGAACTTCTTGAACTAAAGTTAAAAACACTGAAAAACATTCATAGCAACATTATAATCAAACATCCATTATAACACAACCACAACATCTCATAAGGATCATCCAATAATGAGAATTTTAGAGTAAGAAGAAACAAGATGATGAAAAGAGGTTGACTTCTATAAATGAAAATATCTCAGGTCTCATACATAACCAAAGAACAACTCTGTTTAGTCAAAATATTACAAAATAGGGAGATTTTCTCAAACATTCAAACCCAACATATCATTCATCTGATGTATTTATAACCAAAACAATAGACAAAAACTAGAGGTGATAGTTGGCCTTCCTATCCTAGGATTCTCCACAAAAATCTACTAGTCTAAAATCTATACAAGTAGATCTAAAAAACTGCTAAAATCAAGGAGCCTGTTGGCAACAACTCTTAAAAGATATGAATGACATGCTTTGTTATTGCTTGGGCACATATTCTTCAGTT